>JAUJPO010046575.1:0-16438 GCA_032270745.1 Tiaropsis multicirrata
TACAACTAAAGTTACGTCAGTTACTATATTTGGATCAACAATCCCAGTAGGCACGGAACGTTGATTTAACGTCCAAAGAACTTTGTTTCAACGGCAAAACGTTATTTGGACGTTGAAACAATGGGATATGTGTCTTCTGGGGGAAATTTTGATCGATTGTATATGAGAGTTAGATTTCGTTTATTTTTTGAAGCTCATTTCTCGAAATATAACTTCTTCACTTTGACAATATAATAAAAAAATCCAGCGGATTTTAAAAATCATATCCTCAACATGCAAATCCAAGGACAAGGAGGTGTGAAAAATTTCGATGCTGAAAATCCAGGAGGGTCCAAGAATTTTGGCACGAACTCCAGAGGGATGTAATTTTTGAAGAGTGACTTCCTCAACACTGGGGATACGTCCATGGTGATACCCCCCCGGGTCACTATTGTGAAAAATCCAGGGGGTCCATACAAATCCGAATAAAATCTGTATGAGTGAAAATAGAATATAGTATGGCTGCTAAAAATCAACATGCAAATCCAAGGGGGGGGGGGGTGAAAGTTTTCAATGCTGAAAATCCAGGAGGTCCAAGAATTTTGGCACGAAATCCAGGGGTGTTTAATTTGTAAAAGGTGACTTCTTCAAATATTTTTACCAAAAAAATTAATGTCAGTATGTTTACTAAAGTCCAGGGTAGTGTTAAGCATTTTTCCAATTCCTCGAAGGAAGAATCAGGACAATGAGTGCTCGATTTCAAAACTACCGTATGCTCGGATAGAAATTTGGGTTTCAAATTCGGTCAACCCTTACAGTTCGAAATTTGCTTAAAAAACCACCCTTACAGTGAATTTTTCGGTCATTTCCCTCCAGCTTTAGCAAAGATTTTCTGAATTTTCTCAGTACAACTTTGTCAGACCTACAAAAAGACCTATCCTTAAGTGCCTCACATCTGGTAGGTCACTTACTTACGGTAGTAACCCCTATTTCGGAGATTTTTAGGTACCCTCTAAGATCTGTAACTCTTAAATAATACCAGACTAACGAATCAATTATTTTAAATTATTTTGAAAAAGAAGGGGCCAAATAACGTGATAAGTTAGATCAGAGTTAACCTGAAGCGCCACCATGGTTGTCGTTGACGGATAAGAAAACTTTTGCGGCTACAATAATAGAAATAATTAATGACTTAAAAGTGGAAGGTTCTTTTGTTCATTTGGATCTGTTCCAGATTCCTCTTCTCTTGAAACACGCGTGGGATTTTATTGCAACTATTGCACATGGCTCTAAGAGATGTGGTGCAGGACAAATGTTGTGCCAAAAATTCATTGATATAAAACGATATAAAAGAGAGCTGGAATATTTTTCAAAGGAGTGTCTTTCAGATATAAGTAACAACATCTTGACGTCAGACAGACAAAGAGTTGGTTCATCATGAAGCTACTTTTGGTAACTTTAGGGTTAGCTTGTGCTTTGCAACTAGCTACTAGTAGGCACCCGCACTGTTTAGACATGTGTGGGTATGTGAATTGCGGCAAAGGAAAGAAATGTGTTTGGAATAAAAAAACATGTAAAGCCGACTGCGTTTGTAGTATTACTTGTGCAACAGTGCGTTGTTGTTGTGGCGCCCGATGTGTTGACAATCCTAAATGCTGCACATTTGAATGTGGTAAGCATATATCCTCTTCTTCAAGGAAAATGAATGTTCTTTTTACATAAAGACAAGTCATAAGAGCCCCATGCTTACTAGTAAGAACATTTTAAGGCTAAGTTAAGAACATTCAAAGACTTCCCAGCAGGCACGGAACGTTGTTCCAAAGTCAAAACGCTATTTGGACGTTGATACAATGGGATATGTATCTTCTGGGAAGTTTTGATCGATTATATATGAGAGTTAGATTTTAATTATTTTTAAAGCTCATTTCTCGAAATAATAACTTCCTCACTTTGACTCTCTAATGAGGTTTTAAGAGAGAACAACTAAAGGAACAATATCTCGAACAAGATATTATCACTTCCTTATTAGTCAAGGTGCGTTTGAAGCTCGCAGCTAATTAAATCTCCATGGAAAAAAATGGATCGATTAATTCTTGAAAGGTATAAGGCGGAAGCAGAGTTTTTTTCAGTACAAAGTTTATGACCTTGTTCCAGAAATTTCATAGCTATATAGAACTCTTGATATTTTCCATTTTTATGATTGTCCATACTCCTCATGTTGAGGAAGTCGAACACGTTCAAAAAGGGGGGGGGGTCACTATGGTGAAAAATCCAGCGGGGTCTATACAAATCAGGAGAAAATCCACGGGACATGCGTGAAAATACAATATATCCAGAGGGTATGGCATTTAAAAACCATATCCTCAAAACGCAAATCCAAGGGGGGAGGGTGAAAGTATTCGATGCTGAAAATCCAAGAGGTCCAAGAATTTTGGCACGAAATCCAGGGGGGTTTAATTTGTAAACTTCTTCAAATATCTTTACCCAAAAAAATAAAGTCAGTATGGTTAGGGTAGTGTTAAAACAGAACTGGGCTCAACTTAAGTGATCGATTTCAAAACTACCGTTTGTTCTGATAAAAAATAGGTTTCAAATTTGATCAACCCTTACAGAACATTTCAAAATTTGACCCTTACAGTGCATTTTTCGGTCATTTTCTTCCAGCTTTAACCTGAAGCACCACCATGGTTGTCATTGAGGGATGACAAAACTTTTGCGGCTTCAATAATCGCATAAAGTGCAGGATCTGTCGATTCATTACCAATAAGTATATGCACTTGTTCTCACTCAATAATCGCATAGTTCCAGTCTTCAGGCTGCCCCAAAGTTTTAGCCTCGTTTTGAAGAAAAACTCGTCCCCAGGCCTCAAAAATCAAAATTTTGAAAAAAAGAAAAAAAAGAACCAGGGATTTGTCCAAGGAACAAGTGTACCAAATTTCAGACAAATTCGACAAGTTTTGAGCCCTCCAGGCTGCCCCAAAGTTTTTGGGACATACACACACACAGACAGACATTGTCAGATTGTAGCTCGAAGAAAAACTCGTCCCCAGGCCTTAAAAATCAAAATTTTGAAAAAATGAATAAAAACACCCCCAGGGATTTGTCCAAGGAACAAGTGTATCAAATTTCAGACAAATTCAACAAGTTTTGAGCCCTCCAGGCTGCCCCAAAGTTTTTGGGACACACACACAGACACACAGACAGACATTGTCAGATTGTAGCTCAACTGAAGTTGAGAATACGCTTGAAACAAAGATATTATCTTTGCTCGAAACCACTGACGGTTCTTTGGAAAAGATAATTTCGAGTGGATGATAGCCAAAAATTGAAAAAGGGATAGAAAAAGAAAACGAAGCAAATATAATTTTTTTTCATGTAAATATTTTTCGTATTTATAATAGAACTTTTTCTTTAAATCTTTGATCTGTCTGTCAGTAGTCATTATAGAACCTGTTGCAAGTAAGATTTCGTTTCAACCAATTCACCACAAACATGACAAATTCAAATACCCACAAACAGTTGCTTGAAAATTCCCAGGCGATGAGATACTAAAAGGTTGCCAAGCATCCTCATTTTCACATGGTTTGATTATAGTAAAATAAAAAATCAGTCTTGATTTTTCAAAACATTTTAGAGGGTTGGGACGAGGGTGAACATGAGAATGGACGAATCTTGCAACTTGCATATGGGCTATAATAAATATCTATATCTACTTATCCATAACAAAAACCACCTCTCAATAAAAATACTCTTGAAAAATCTAAAGTCATCATAATATAATAAATGTGTTATCTCCTCTGTAGACATCATGTATCAAGTTTCTTTCTAGAGAATTATTTTACACACCCTCAAAAAGTTTTCAAAGACTTAAAAAACAGACTTAAGGTGTCCTTAACTATATCAAGGAACTACAATAAAAAGAGTTCCTTGAATATATCGATCGTAGTGTAAGATATTTTTCTGGAAAAATCTTATATACCGAATAAATGTTTGAACAGAGAGAAATATCACTTTTATAAAAAGGATAACATCATTATCATGAGATTGAATATCAATACAAAAACATAATTCTGAAGATCAACTTTTTATTGTTATCAAAACTGCCCTCTGTGCCACAGCGAAGAATAAATTTCATACTGGGGTTGGTGGATAAAGGATTAATTTTGATCTTGGAACTCAGTTGCATCCAATTCCATGCCCCAGAGATTTAATTTAGAGCAGGTTTATTTAAGTTAAAACCTTTTAAATCAGTGATTAAATTAACTTTAGTCAGAGATTAAAATTTCTAAGATATCCTAAATTCCAATTGTATAGGACCGTAGCAATGTAAATATTTGATTCAGGGCAGCTTTGTGACAATAAAGGGTTGACTGCACAGAAAAGAATGTGGGTGAAATGTGGGAGTATAACCTCTCATGGGTGAAACTTTTGTACTTTATGAAACTTGTAAGCTTTCTATTTATGACACACACCGTTTCATATTCGTAACAAACGCATTCGAATGTTGTCAAGGAAACGCGGGCTATCTCGAGCAATTTGAAAAAAAACAACAAAAGAGTGTTCTTAGACACAAATAGTCCATGACATTTCGTGCAATCAACCCCTTTAAAGAAAAAATCTTCAAAAAGGTTCAAAAAAATTTCCACACCCTTCTTGTGACAGGAAAAAAAGTCTATATAAGATGGAGTAATATAAATACAAAAATTACATATTTATTCTTGAAAAGATATAGTAATAACAAACAGGGAAAACGAACTAAATTAATTTAGGCTTAGTCTCAAAATGTGGAGTGGGTAGCTATACCCCATTCCAAATGCTACAGGCATTAATAAGAGCGTGTTTTCTAACATCTTGAATAATGACAGATCGTGCGGTGTTTAGAGAGGCGAGAAAAGATTTTCAATATACCAAATTCCAAGACTTGAACAACTGAAGTATTGTTATGATATTTTGCCTTAACCGACTAGACTAACGGTGGGATTTGCATTGTTGTTAGCAAGTGCATTCTTCGTCTGGATTAACCAATCCAGGCTCATTTCTCGAGGTTCATAGTCTTTCACAAACTCTACGGAAACAGGCTTTTTTATTACTGCATTTCTTAAGTGACTCCACATTTCAGACATAACCTTAAAAAAGCCCTAAATATTCTTTCCGTATGGAAAAAAGAGAAAAAACTTTTTAATTAAAATATCGCCAAACACGCACAATGATGATAGTGTTTGATCAGTATTGCAGGTTGAATAACACCCTTTTAAACTTAAGTGTCAAGTTAACAATTAAGAGATGATGATAACCTTCTCAATTAACAAATATTGGTAAAAAACAGACCATATTCAATTTTAATCGAAACATAATGATTTTAATTTCAACAGGTGGACATCAATTCTGAAGGACATCCAACCCGAAACATCAAAAGTGTTATAAGAGAAACTGACACCTGTGCCTGGGTGTGATAACATACTAATCAAACTATCAATGTGAAAAATGGAACTTAAAAAAGGTAAAATATTGTGTCCTAATAAAAATATCCTAAATATTATTTTGCAGATGCTTCTCTAAAAAAGCGCAATAGAAACTTTTGAGTTGCAATGCATAGTTTCAATGCTCCATCAAAGAGCTCATATCAAGCATCAATCACAGAAAGTTGAATTTTTGACCAAAATATTAGAGATTCTTTGAATATAACAAACAATTCAAGCTCTAGCAACCCTTGAATCATTTGAAAAAATTCTGCAAGAATTAAAAAACAAAACGAGATCAAAAATATCAAAATTCGCACCACCAAATCTAAAGCTGATTTGACTAGGCCATGCCTTACCATCGCAATAAGCATATATATGAAAAAGATTGTTGCCAAGAAAACTTGCATATCTAAATCAAGGGTAACAAGACAAGTTTTAAACAACCGGGAAAAAAGTCGTACCAAAATCATCGCTCTGTTAAGAGAAAATGAACATTTACCAGCAACTTAATGATGATAGTCGTCATCAAAATAGTTAACACGCTTGCCATCTTCAGCTTCTTGGTCGGACGGTTGCTTCAGAATGGATTTCAAAGTCTCCTCACTGTTAAAAGAATTATCCAAAAGCTTATAAATAACAATATTTATAAAAGAATACACATTTAATCAATCCATCTGCCGATACAAATATTGAGTATATTGAAAAATTTATTCAAAAAAATACACCGAAACACTAAGAGAGGAATCCATTTAAGTCTGAATTGAGAGTCTTTCAAAAGACAGGAAACTAAAGAATTTCCACATGAACTGAACACTGAACGTCGTAACAAAGCCCTGATGAACACACAGTCTCTTTTACGAAGTTCATTCTAAAATTTTAAATTACTTAAAAATCAATTACAAAGAATTCTTACTCTCCATATTGCTGACTGGATTTTTCCAAGGAAGCAGCCGAAGTCCCTCTTCCACTCAATGAAGATGGAATCAAGTTCTTCACTTCATGTTCAACCAAATCGGCTAACTTGATTTGCGGCATGAACGATTCTCTGTTAGATTAAGAAAGTATACCAAATTATTATTGTTTTTGATAATAAGTCAAAACAAGCGTTGCAAAATAGAGAATCGACTTTGTTATTTACATTCTTCATAAGGAAATAATTATCTCCAATATCTTCTCTTGGGAGTGGTTTGTTTTTTGATCACATGATCAAAAAGTGAGCAAAACAAACTAATTTGCATACGCAAGTTCAAAATGTAAACAAAAGACGTATGTAAAAGACCTGCATAAAACTGAAGTCAACAAACTTACTTGTATGCGACAATGACTGTGCTTCGTTTGGGTTCTTGGTCTACACTGTAAGTTTTAAATCCATAACATTCTGCCAACTCGTGGACGATTTTGCGTTGAGCGGAATTCATTGGTTGGAAGTTGTGGGCCGCCTGTTGTTGACCACTCTGTCAGTTGGAAAGTATTCGAATTTTAATCACAGGGGTGCCTTATTATAGTAACTTTAGGACTGTCGTCTATTGGCGATTTCAGACCGGGCCCAATTTCTAAGCTCGGATCTGATAAACCCTCGGTCACAAAATACATAATTTAGGTTCATTCTGCTTTATTCAACTTCAAAACTAAATGCAGCCAGGCTATTTCTGAGAGAAATCTATAAAAATGTATGTTTGAAAAGTCGTACATCAAGGTCATAACGATTGAACTTCGGTGTTACAATATGCAAAGAATATATCGCAAATTTTCAAGATTTGGACGACAAAAATAAAACCTACCTTGCTGATTGCGAAATACAGATTTTCAAAGATGGTTTCCAATTGCTTGATAAACGGTAAACGAAGTCTAAGAAGACACAAAGGGTAGTAGAAGTTATCACGGCTCAAAAATCCAAATTGAGTATAAACAATCCAGGGTTAATTTTTCTTTCATTAAGAATGAATTAAATCAAAACTGTTGTTCATCATTGTATGTTGTAAGTTTAGATTAACCTTTGTGTCAAAAATCAGAAAAAAACTAATGTACTAATCCTGGGTTGGTTACTTACGCTGGTAACAGACGAACAGACAAACGGATACGGTTCAATTTATAAAACCTCCAGGTAGGTCCAAAAAATACACTAACGTTTTAGGTAATAAGGAATGGCGAGTAAAAGAAACAAAGTGAGATCAGAGTACCTTGTTACCTGGTGAAGCCTCTCTACCTAAACTCCACTTTCTAACTAAATCTCTTGTAGAGTACCCACTGTAATACGTCAATGAAAAATAAATCATACCTGGCCTCTTGCTTGAGAGTGTCCGAATAAATGGTACATTGTTGTAAATGTCGTGATTCAGCACCTTCAATACCCAATGCTTCCACAAAACGCCTAGTGAAGAAGAAGTAATTTTACATAAATCAGATAAAATTGGTCTTCTGGAAATAGTGTCAATGTAAATCTTGCAGCTAGCCGTTTGAGTTTACTTCTACAGTTAAACACCAAGAGTGATTTTCTCCTTCAAAAAAGTTTCACTTTCAGTTTCGTCTAATAGGATAGTATTGATCATTTGGCACCGAGGATTGAGAAAATAACGAAAATTGGCCTTCTTGAAAGCAATGGATTAAAAAAGAATTAATTAGCTCACTTGTTTCGTTCAAGGCGAGAGCATTCTTCATCACAGTCCAAACTAAAATAACAAGGAATAGATCCGTAACATTAGATACATTCACAATTAGTAGTGAGAATTTCGTAGTTAGCGGTATCTACAAAAGGTTTGATAAAACTTGAAATTAAACAGAAAAAGAGATATTTTTCTTTTTGCCTTATACAACATTTTTAGTTTTAATTTTGATTTCTTTAAATCCACTTCTGTCACATGAGAACGTCTCCGTTTCGGATTAACCCTTATACGCCGAGGTTGTTAATTAGTTACCACCTAAAAAAAAAACAGAAGTCCGCCAAATACAACCGGTACGGATCCTCATCTCGCCAATTGCAATATCTCTCCCGGGATAAATTTTTTTTAGTGAGGATATCAAGTGCACGACCCATATTATATAATTATAAACTTTCTTTTGGAGGCTGGGATTCAAACAACTTAGGCGTATAAGGGTTAGTGGGTACTAAAAAAGAAAGTGAATTAAATATAATTTTTGTTATTTGATGTTACAGTGTGATCACTAACTAGACTCATAGTCTAAAATAAATTATCTGCCAAAGAATAAAAAAATAATCTCAAAGCCGCGCGGTATTCACAACAGGTGAGATTTGTCCGCGAGAACAAATTTAACAGCGGCCTATTTAAGAAGTCTTGCACTTGGTAGATGAAGACAAAAGAGTTCAAACTGGAGATGGCTAAACGAAAATTCTGTATTACTTACAATTTGGGACGCTTTTCAGGATTGGTCAGTTTGGAGATGTCGATAGATTGTCCTGATTGTAAATTTTGAAGTTGCATTGTAAGAATTTCCGCATTGAAACTGAAAAATAATCAAAAAAGATTTACATTTCGTAGTCATTATGAAGATCACGGACACAATTATCCTGCCTCGTTCGTTGGGTCCCTATTTCACTCTACCGACTGAGCTAACCGGCCATACATCACCATTAATCATCATCTAGGCTAAGAAGAACAGCAGCAGCAGTAACATACCTTTGATAAGCAGATTGAAGATTTCCAGCCATACATAATGCTTGTGCACTCTTTCGTCTGCACCGACAGTGAATGGTCACCTAAAATGAAAGTTATAACCAAAACAATAGAAGCGTATTTCATCTTTTTTGAAGGTAAATCAAGTTCTAAAAAGAATAAAGAATTTCTTTTATAATATTTTATAATATTTTTATAAAGAAACATCACTTGATCTCTACAAGAAGAGAATTTGCTCTGAGTCAACTGTCATGACAGACATATCCAGAGAAATCCAGAATTCGTAAAAAGGGACCGAAACTTTAAATAGAGAAAACAATAAGAGTTCTAAAGGTTGATTAGGAAAGATGTCGAAAGCATATACAGTGCAGGCTAGTTGTGTAGAAATTGTGCATGATGTGATTAAAGCATGAAACTTTGCACATGGGTAGTTTAGGGGCCAAAGTTGGATTTAAATCTCAGACCCAAAAAAACCCACCTGTTTGTGTATTTTACAGAAACAATTTGGGGAAATGACGTTATCTTTTTAACGATTTTCTTTTAACTTCATTTTCAGATAAATGTTTTGATATTTTTATAGCATTAAAAATGCTTACCAACAATGTGTAACATGATATACTTTTGACGAAAAAAATTAAATTTTAGCCTGTGATCCCATTCTGGTCTGTAAAATACACAAAACAGGTGTTACTTTTTGGGTCTGAGATTTAAACCCAACTTTAGCCCCTAAACTACCCCTGTGCAAAGTTTCATGCTTTAATCACATCGTGCAGTTGTTATGATTTCTGACACAACTAGCCCGCAGTAATATCTAATAGCGAGGTTACGACAGGAGTTATTTAGGACGCGTCTGTGACGGCCTGTACATAATTCGTCTAAGCAAAACGTGTAAGCGAAAATCTATGCACAGGCCGCCGTCCTAAATAGCTTATCGCTAATGTTAAGTTAAACAAGCCTAATTGTAAGTCAAGATTTCAACGAGAATAGGAGGTAAGATTGGACAAACATACTTGAACTTTACAGGTTGTATCAGGGCAGATTCCTTTGTGACATTCAGCATTACACGGGTGACCACAGTCGGGTCGAATGTTGGTACACTTCTGCAAGCAAACTTCATTCTCACGCACGCATTCTCCCTAAAAGATATTCAGATGTTTTGATTAAATATGACTGACCTGAAAATAATGTCAATGCTGAATGCTGAAAGTTTAATGTTGTTGGTCTTTCTCATGAAGGAAGTTTTTAAATTATTTAGGAATCTTAATTGCTTTGTCGTAATATTTCATCTGACAATTACCTTATGGCAAACCTTCTTGCACTTGTGCATCTCACAACTGATGGCTTTACCACATTTTTGACCACAGGAGACATCTTGTTGATGGCAAGGCACGTTTTTCCATAACTTGTGACCACCCATGCATGTTTTGGTCATTAAGACAGCACATGGAGGACATTTGTCATCACTGTGGCATGGGTGAAGTGCTATGAAAAATAAAGTTTCGATCATTTTAACCTAGTGAGGTTGTGCAATCCCTAGATTTTTTAAAATGAAAAATATCCTAGATATATTTGCCCTCCAAGAAGGATAAAAATAAAATATCTAATTTCGGCCTAACCTCATCGAATTTGGGCTCTCTAGACAATTATTTGCTTGATTTTAACAAAATGTGATTAAATAAAAAACATCTAAAACCCACAAATTTTCAATAAATGAGAAACATCCCCCTAGATAATCACCCAATGGCTCTCTAGACAATAATTTGTTTGTTTTTAACAAAATGTGCTTAATAAAAAACAAAACATCTAAAATTATAAATTAAAAAAGATGAGAAACATCCCGCTATAGATAATCATCCAATTATGAAACATACCAAACTTCAGCCGAATACTATCAAATTTGGGCTCTCTAGACAATTATTTGTTTGTTTTTAACAACATGTTCTTATAAAAACAATTTGAATTTGTAATAATTACTAAATTTCATATGAAAAAAATGCTTTTCAAAATTCAAGAACTATCTAAAAGAATTGTGTTTTCATGCTGAATAAAAAAATGTAAAAATAAATGCTTAAGATAATTATCATATGCTTGTAAAAAAAAGTTCTTATAAAGTAAAAATGTCAATTTAGGCCCAAACAAGATTTTTCCAGAAAAATCTATTTTAGCCGAATTTAACATACTATGACCCTCTAGTTTCATTCAAAAAAATTCATAAGATTGAGCAAAGTCCAAGATATGCTGAATGAGATTTTTTTTGAAAAATCCGGCTCCATCACTGTCTGGGGTTTATAGTCAGCTAACACTGTGCAAAAAAACAGGACAATTCTATGAATAATTTCGAGAAAAACGCTGAACAGACGGACAGATGGACGGACACATGTCAATTTATAGGACCTCCAGGTAGGTCCAAAAACGAAATACAACTAGGTATTGTTTATAGAGAAAGTCCACTTACCAACATGGCCACAAGGATGTGGCTTTGTGCAAGGTTGATCACATTCAGGAGGTTTGGCACCACATGGAATTGGTGGGTATTGAACTGTGGCCCCACAATGACAAGACAACTCATCAAAACCTGAAACAATGAACACAAACAATAGACAAATCAGAAATATTGAGATGGATGTGTCAAAACAATTAGTTTTTTAAATACAAAGGACAGCGTGATAAATATAAATCCACTTGGCTGACCAGGACTGGCATGTGATCAGATCATGGGTTGTATGCATGATATTTCAAATCTTAGATGGTCGTGCCCTTTTGATATGATGAAATATAATTAGACCACTGTAATACAAAACTATGTTTTTCCTACCTGCTCTCCAACAGCTGGGACAAAAACCTGCATGGCAAACTTCATCACATTTATGTAGACCGCATGACAATTTCTTTCCACAAATAATGTTACAGTTGTGGTCTTTATCAATACAACACTTTTGATTGCACTTGTGACGACCACACTTTCTCTTCTTGGTGCACTTTCGTTCACAAAGCAATTCTTCCCCTAAAAATGTACATTCATTATTTTGGAAGATTGAAACTGATTCGATTGCAAGCTTTAAAGGTCTCCCCCCCCCCCCATTACACGTAAGAAAAGTTCATAGTGTCCTAGTAGGTTGGTTTCTCCCTTTGAAAAATCAAAAAATTGGTTCCCCCTTGCATTTTTTGTTATAATCCCCCCCCCTTTAAATTTCAAAAATCACTTCCCCCCTTTAGTAACTTTCTGAGAAAAATATCCCCCCCTTTATATCAAGTACCAAATGAAAAGACTTTATTTAAACTGTAAATCTTTTTAAGAATTGCAGATCTAGATGATGTTAAAATGCAGACACAAATCTCAGAAAAAATCCATAGTTTTTAAAACTTAAATTTTGGCGGCAAAAAAACCTTTAATAATTTTATCTTTTCTTCCAAACAAACATATATACCTGGCTTCAGTTCTTTGCAGAGTATTTCTTTTTTGGTACCTTTGCAGCGACAAGAGACATCAATCTTTTTATCACACGGTTTACAAGGACCTTCATGACACTTTAACATGCACAGATGAGAAACACCTGCAAAAAGAATGGCGAAATAGAAATAAAATGTGAAATTTAGTTTTTTAGACTTTTTTTGCCATTTAGTGCAAAAGCACCAATACTTTTGGTGATACAAATAACAAAACATGAAAAATCATCTTTTAATAAGAAAGGAAACATTTGAAAACACACCATGGAACCTTTTTGTTATCAATGCTTTTGATAGAGCCATGGCTCTGACTGGGGTTTTAGGTCCCCCCTAAGAATTTAGGCCCCCTTGATTCATAGATACCCTCTGTGAATAGGTACCCCTAAAGAACACACATTAGTAGGTACCCCCTGTGATTTGGCACCTCGTGTAATTTAAGGAAATCCTTACTATGCACCCCTGAATCTCATAGAATTGAGGCTTTCAAATTCCCTAAAATAGATCTTGGATCATTTAACAACTTGGCCTTTGCTACTGAAGATATCTTCAGCCCCAGACTTTACAAATCAGAATAAAGATAACCCCTGAAATCAAAGGTACCCCCTAAAACTTTGTTAAATTCAAGCCCCCAGCGTTTTTAAGGAAAATTTTGCGGCCAGGGGGGGGGGGTAATGCTATGTAGAGCTACCCTGTATTTCTATAATGACATTATTATATCTATGCTCGAGTATCATACTAGGACAACCAGCTACTTTATATAAGAGGGCGTTAAAAATACCCTTTACCTTGTTTTCCACAGAGCAATTTCTTTCCACAGAAACTGTCACAAGTAGGCACATGATCCAAACAACTTGTTCTTCTCTCATCTCCCAGCAAATCAACAATGTCTACCTTCTTGCAAGGGCATTTTTTGACATTCTTGGGAAGCAATGGACAGTCTTGACATTTACCTAAATGGCACTGATCTTCACACAAATGGTTTCCACAAGCCAAGATCCTTAAATTAAGGGAAATATTTTGAACACAATCAAGAAGTTGTCTAATACAAGGGAACAAGGGTGCCAAATCCGACAATTTTTGAAGTCTCCAGGCTGCTCCAAAGTTTTAGCCTCGTTTTGACGAAAGACTTGTCCCCAGGCCTCAAAAATCAAAATTTTGAAGAAATGAAAAAAACACCCCCATATATTCACCCAAAGAACAAGTGTGCCAAATTTCAGCAAAATCCGACCCATTTTGAAATCTCCAGGCTGCCCTAAAGTTTAGCCTCGTTTTGAAGAAAAACTTGTCCCCAGGCCTCAAGAATCAAAATTTTGAAAAAATAAAAAAAGCCCCCAGATATTTACCCAAGGAGCAAGTGTGCAAAGTTAAAGTCAAATCTGACCATGTTTGAAGTCTCCAGGCTGCCCCAAAGTTTTAGCCTCGTTTTGAAGAAAAACTCATCCCCAGGGATTTGTCCACGAACAAGTTTACCAAATTTCAGACAAATTCGACAAGTTTTGAGCTCTCCAAACTGCCCTAAAGTTTTTGGGACATACACACAGACAGACAGACATTGTCAGATTGTAGCTCAACTGAAGTTGAGAATTTGAATAGCTGATTCGAGTTAAGGTACTCAACTCCCCTCTCATACCCATGCAAAGGAACATCCAATGCCAAGTGAATCGCAGTATCACGGTAAGTAACAAACTCTGACCTCCTGAACAGAAGATTTTAAGTACAATAACCACTATACCACTACAACAGAGCATCCTTTGAATTTAGATAATTCTGGCTAAAGATGATGTTTTAACTAATTGATTATTCAACAATTACTTTTACGAAAACACATAATCTAAAGCAAAACAGATTTTTTGTTTGTTATACAAAAAGAAACTATCCATACTTTTCACAAGGTTCTTTGCAAGAAAAGACTTTTTGATACAGTTCTTCAACTTTGGTTTCAGTGATGTTAACTTCTTCGCCGGAACCACAAATGACAATTTTCTTTTCTCTTCCACAAAAACATTCTGAAGACAAAAAGAAACAGCCTCCTTTAATAATTACTCATAAATATTATAGGTCAAAGAAACTACTTAAAGAGTGGTTTGCAAGGCTGACATGAAAGGATCGATCTAAAATGAATTTGGTTAAAATTGGCACGTATTCCTTAGATTGCTTACATTGGAGAGGGTTGATAAAAAACTATGAAAAATGATGCATAAAGAATGATAGCTTAATAAACTAAAATTTATATATATAATTATAAGAAATACCTTGTGGTAGTTCGATTTGACATTTCTTACAAGGTCCTAAAATAAAGTTATTAATTATTATTGGTACAAATTTGTTTTTTAATAGTATCTATAATTTATAATTTCTAAATGAATAAAGAAAAAATATTGTAACTTCTTATGTTATGTTCAATCATCACTATTGCTTAAGTGTGATTCTATTAAACATTAAAAGTGCACAGTTAGTAAACATATTAGAAAAAAAAACAAAGACACACCTCCGTGACACTGATTATCGCAATAATGTTTTCCACATTCAAGAGCTTTCAAACATTGGTCATCGCATGTTATAGGCTTTGTGTTACCACATCGAACCTTGGTTCTAAACAAGAGTTAAAGTTTCCTTCATTTCTTCCAATTTTAACCCAGGACTATGGGTTATATTACAAAAAGATATCAATCAATTCGCAATAGATTCAAAAAATTCCTTTCAACACAATAGAACAAAATCCTCCTAACCCCAGTGAAAATAAAGTACCCCCTGTAGGTTCCCACTTGGCTGATAAATGGTCAAACAAGAGAAACATAGATTTGACTTACGATTTTTTACCGCAATAGCAATACTTTGTGACCATAACTGGGCACGAAGGACAAGGTCCAGGATGACACAATCTGAAAGGAAAGGAAATTGTTTTAACTGTTTGAAAAAAGATGAAAAGCTGAAAAAGATGAAAAGCAATAAGAAAATAGCTGCAAAATACATATTTCAGCTAATTCCAAAAATGTTATGAAGAAAAGATATTGAGGCTGAAAGCAATAAATAATAGTTTTCATAACAAATACCACTTTTTCCTAATCTTGTGATACACGTTCTTCATATTTTTAACATTTAAAAATTTGAGAAATGATTTTTTCTTCTTTTGTGATATTTTCATTATTTTAAATCTTTCACTCCAAAATATCTTTTCAACAATTTATTTCTTACTCATTACAGCTGTGGTCACAAGTTCTTTTCTTCTTGCAAACTTCTCCACAACCTTCATTTTGAAAAGAAAAACAAAAGCTTATTTCTTTGTTACAAGTTACCAGTTTTATGAATTTATGTCAAAAATATTTACCGCAACAGTAAGTCTCAAACCTATTAGTATATTAGTAATATTTTTAGAACACAAACAACACAGAGTAAGGTCTTACTATGAGGTGTAATTCCATCTCTTGGAGTCCAATCTGGGTCTCTCACTTTTCCTAAGAATCAAAATTGTTTTTTATCAGCCAAAAGAAACTTTCAACCAAGGGTTCGTAGGTAACCAATTTTGTTAAACATTACCCTTCGCCATTACATAAATCACATTATTAGAGTAGAAGTTTAAGAACAATATCCTGGTATTGACTTTCGAGAACATTAAAAAGAATACATATTTAAAAACTGGAAGAGACATACCACAAAAGCAATAATATTTATTTGGAGGTCTTGTTGAGATGTTTTGACAACCAGGACAGCGCCAACCATTTTGACCTACAGAAATAAATAACAATCGGATTTTCTTGAGATGCAACATTAATTAATAGTCAAAGATCCTCATTACACAGCTAGATATGGATGGAATAAAATTTACAGTAGCTTAATAAATGACTGTCGAACGTGCTAACCGCACTGGCTCAACTTCAGTATCTTTCAAATCATTCGTAGGCCCAATTGTAAATTTCA
>JAUJPO010046586.1:0-16438 GCA_032270745.1 Tiaropsis multicirrata
TCTTAAGCTTGCTGAACTTTAACTTAAAATCCCTCTTGGGAGGCTCATCATCGGCTTGTGGGTTTGTGCGTAGCTTGTTGAAAGTACTAAATACCGCTTGGAAAAAAAGGGGTGAAAATCCCCTGGAAAAGCTTGTCAATACTCCTGTATGGACTAAAAATGGAATTACTCAGAATGTAAAATGAAACTTAAATCCTAGACAACACCAAAAATATATGATATACTTAGAAGAACAACATTCTTGTCCATTGTTTCTATCTGCTTCATATTGTTTTTTGGTAAGTTTCGAAAGTTTGATTCTGGAATCTGAAAAATCTGACCATCAGAAAAGAGAAATTTCAGATATAATAGATTGCCGCTGGGCACAACTCTCGTAAGCAAGACCTTCAAAGATTTGTTACAAATGTTGCCCGCTTCCTGTTCTATTAAGCGAAATTTGTACCTGGCGAGTTCAACGCCCTCTTTAACGCCCAAATTCATCAACACACACCCTTGAGCCTCCCCCTTCATTCGTCATTCATGTTTTCGGCTTGAAAAATGACGAAATTTTGGCCCACGTGACGATAAAATTTTGCCCAACGAATAACCGACGCAGGGAAAGAGAATAAAAAAAGCAAGAAAACCAATACAGTTGACTCGCTCTGATTTGAATCTCTACTATTCGAATCTATCTCTTGCTCTATAATTCGAACAAAAATCCCCCCCTTGGGATTCGAATTAGAGTTAAAGTTGGAACGGAAATGTAACATTTGAAATTAATTTATGAAAATAATGAAATATATGATATCAAAACAGAGGGGATCCATATACTTTGAGGGATCTGAGAAAATGAAAGTACTCTGTTGAGAAAATAATTTTTGAAAGAAAAAAAAGAAATAAATTGTATGTTTTACATTAATACTGGATATTTACAAAGTCAAAGTTTCCCCGATTTTCATACTTTACACCCAGCCAACCACCAGATCAGGCCGTGGCGCGGCAATTCAATTTAACGAGCTCCATATACATTTTTGAGCTCGACCTTACCGTTTATCGAATGTTTTAATAAAGTATGTAGTTATAACACCCGTCTCTTGCAAATGATGGGGGGAGGACTGGTGACATCACGAAAATTAGAAGACCCACTTGCCTACCACTACTCAAAAAGTAAGCCTGGACGGGTGAAAACTGGCTGAAATAATTGTTACCCTACTGGCTATGATAACTCAGGATTATCAAGGACCGTGCCAAAAGAATTTAACATGTTAAATATTTTTTCTCGTAATAATGAAAGAAATTAACCATTGGAACTAATTCATAAAATGTACAAACATCGACGAAATGTAACAAAAAATATATTTACAAAGAATGTAATGTTTAAAAATTAAGTACATTTTCAAATTTTAGTGCCAAAAAAAAGAGTACAAAACTGTACCCTATCAAAAATTTTCGTTTTCGTAAAAGGAAAAAAATATTGAATGAATCAAATCATTTAATTTCGTTGAGATTCAGGTTAAAAAATCTAATTCAAAATCGTCTGCAGCATAAATATCATTGATCATACAATCATACAGCCATTATACATCATTTTTCAAACCTTGTGGTATGCAATATATTTGAAAGAATAGGCAGACTTAACAATCACGTTTTCAAACCTAAAGTTAAAATATCGAGCTAAAATAAAACCCCGAAAGACTATCCAGTTGTTTCAAATTTCAAAGTGCTTCCATTTGATTCACCAAATCTCAAGAAGCGTCCATCAAAATTAAATAGCGAGGTAAGACGTTAGACGCGCATGTGTCGGCCTGTACATAATTCGTCTAAACAAAAATTGTAAACGAAAATTTATGTACAGGCCAACATACACGCGTCTAATGTCCTAAATAACCTCTTGCATAACCTCTCAAATATTTTGTAATGTAGAATGATAGTTGTTCTGCCAATGTAATATACATCAAGTCTGAGATTGCGTACCCCATTGAATGTAGTCTGGTTTTGTTGCTGCGTAATATTCATCTATCAACTGCTGTACGATTTCCCTGGAAATTAAGAACAAGTTTATAATACTTTTATAAGTCTCAGAATGATCACTTTTCATTATGTAATCTTTCCTACGAAAACATCCCAAAAAGCCGGATGTTTGCCATTAGTTTTATTGTTGTTAAAATTCAAAAGTAGGTAACCACCCAGATTTTCTATGTGTTTCAGGATAAAAGATTACGTAATGCATAAATATCATGAACTTATCATGACGTTATCGCTATGGTAAATGATTCTCAACGGAGCTTAGTCAAAAATAATTTCAAATCTCATGAGTATAATAACTTTGTTGGCAATTATCATTCGTGGTGCGATTTATGAAAAAGGCCAATAAGGCCTGTGATTTTAACTCTTCAAGATATATTGATGAATTGACAAAGAAATTGAGGGGTAAGGCCGGCCGAGTTCCATGTTAATCTACCTTGTATTTACTGTACTTAATTTACTTGCGTTATTGTTTTAGTTAGAATTTATGAAAGTAACGCATCGTTATCATTTACATCCATATTTCAAGAATCAAACAAGCAAGAGGGTTTACCATTCACCAAAGAAACAGAGTTTTTTATTAGTAGAGGGGGAAAGTGCAGGCAGAATAATCATTTAGCTTGTTTACCTTGAATCGTCCAATTCGTCCAGACTGTCTTTAAACATGTCAACTTTTTTGTATTGTTCCAAGAAAGCTTCTCTCTTTCTCAGCTTGTCGTATAATTTGCAATTTCTCTCGAAAACCTAAAGAATTCCACATAAGAAAGATAGATTAATTAGTAAATGTAAATATCTTTAGTTGCTAAATCTTTGTTGCTGTCGGTCCTTTAAAAATAAAAATACACTTAATAATTCATTCGGCCAATGTTATAATGTCATTCATGAACAATTTAGACCAATACATTTTGCCTTTTGTAGAATTGCTTTCCTCAAGTATTCGAAATAAAACATTGGCCAACATAATGGATTCTTCCTCTCGAATAAAATGACTTACAGACGCAATGCTTGTGTGGTTAGCCAACATCAGACCACTAACTCGATGTTGTGTTTGGATGTAAGGTGATTTACGACTCAATGCAACCTGAAAGTTGAAATTCGTTAATAAAGGGTAGAAATTTAATTCGCGAAATTTAATTTTGCAATTTTCACCCAATTTTGCAGAATTTAAGGCGAGAGAACTAACATCAATGTTAAAATACTAATATTTGTCAGTGTTAATTATTCTTCCCCTGAAGAACTAAATGAAAGCACAAATATTGTACCTGAATACTGGCAGGTCCCCATGGAATAAACTCTGCTAATTTTCGCTCACGAATCCTTTGTAAACTTTTGTGAACCTAAAAATATTTTTAAAATATGGTGTCGTAAAGCAACAATATGGTGTCGTAAAGCAACAATATGGTGTCGTAAAGTAACAATATGGTGTCGTAAAGCAACAATATGGTGTCGTAAAGCAACTATATGGTGTTGTAAAGCAACAACATGGTGTCGTAAAGCAACAATATGGATCCAGATTATTCTGTAATATTATACGGAAAAGTCACAGAACTCGTAAAATATATCTCATATTGTACTCGCAACTGTGCCATAACTATTACGTAAAACAAATCAAAATTAGAATCTATCAAAGGTTTCTTCTGAGCAAAATAAAGACTACATCGTAGGGTAGTGTGAAACTTCGGATGAATGTTTTTATCGAAAATTTAAGATTCTGAATATACAAACGCGCACGTGGAATTTTGAGAAGGATAAGTTTCTATTCAGTAGTTGACAAGTAAAAAAATACCTGAGTGGGGTCGACTTCTCCTTGAATAATGTTAAGAATAGAAATGTAACAATGGTTTCTTTTTCGGTCACGTGGTGTGGCTACCATCATGTTTTTAGGCTGGAAAATAAAATGAAAATAAATAGCGAGTTATACACCAAGGAAAGTTGCAGAGAAAATAATATTAATGGAAAATATTTTTTAGCTGAAAATAAATTAAAAAAAACGTCACTGCTGGTATTATTAAAAAGAAAATCATTTCATTAGACCCATAAAACGTTGAATCTGTTAGATTTCGTCTACATGAGAAATATCGATTCGGCCGACCTGATGCATCCCAAATTCTAAAGTCTCAGAAAGGTCATTGTGAGCGACCTGAGAAGAAACTCTTATCTTTTGATGTACGTATATAATTTCATAAAGAAAGAGGGCAAACTGAAACTCATGCAAACAGTATTTTAATCAAATGACCCAAAAGAGCCGATTATAACAAATTTTAAATAAGAAAAAAATAATCCATACTTGTAAAAGACGTCTCATGACATCCAAAACTGTTGTCTTTCGAACACTTGTCGTCTAAAAACAAACCAAATGATTTGTTATTCATACACAGATAACTTGAGTTTATGCAAAACAAAACTAATAACTTCATTAAGTTTGTAGTACATAAGTACCCACAGTATCTACAGTGATCCACTGCAAATTTTATGATAATTATATGATAACTTAATGTAAAGGTGCTACTAATCTTATCAGTCATCCTCTTGTCCTAGTTTTTATCGAAAAATCACCACTCCCGAACATTTTAATATCCATTCCAAAGGCATGACAGAGGTCTGGGCTCGAAAAAAATGACATATTGATACATAGCACAAAAGAAATTTTTAAAGCATATGCTTATCCTGAGCTAAAACTATATGATGCTGATATAAAAAAGTACGCATATTATTAGACCCAAAATGAAGAGTTTTCCAAACCTTTTGATCAGTTGTAAGAGGTGTATAGCCAGTCATCAGGAAATGCAATCTTGAGGTTGGGATGAGAGAGGCGATCAATCCAATCAAATCATTGTTCATGTATCCTAATAAGAAATCAATCAGTTTTAGTGTAAAAATATTTGAGATTTTTTATTCCAAATCTCAACAAAGGACTTTGTTAAACCAAAAACCTTTTTTCCCCAATAATTTGGTAAAATAACAAAAAGAACAGAATACAGACCTCCCAGACCAAAAACGAGCTTAAATATTAGGATTTTAGTACAAATTTGATGCCAATTCTAGGATTTTAACTTTATACAAGCCAAAGTCTTTTTGTTAACTATGTATTTCAATAGAAAATAGGCTTTGTAGAAAGACTGTCATCTAACCAGGAATGAAAGTATAGATCTGAGGTTTTGAAAGTGTTTGAAATTTTAGGATATTTAGGATATTTTCCAAAATTTTAAGACAATTTAGGACAAATTTGTGAATATATCAAATTTTAGGACATTTTAGGATTTTAGGACAGCTGGGAGCCCTGCCTTTAGTTTCATATACACATGCAGGATGACGAGCCTGGATCAGCTCACACCTCAACGCAATGGTCATAAATGCAGTTCTTTATAAGTAAACTGAATTTATAAAAATATTGAATAAAATTTCACCTGGATATCTGAGTGTGGTAGTACTTGTGGCCATAATTGTTGAAACCTGTAAGTGTCAAGTAACAGAAAAATGGATTTTTAAATTATGAGATCTAGATGTTACAACTTTCTCGAACAGTAGCCTCTTAATTTAGATACTGTACTTTTCTTAAATTCTTTTGTAAGAATAAAACTTTTTGAAAGTTGAAGATTCGTATAATATAAACGTTTCCTGTTCATAATTAAATAAATAATTGATATTTTGGATTGAGATCATTTATAGGGACCTTTCATGACTGACATACGTCAAATTTAGAACTTTGCTTCTAAAGTCAGTTCTAAACCTTTTCAACGCCACATCACTAAATAACACAATATTCTTCCCGATAAAAAACTGAAAGGCACAAAATTATTATTCATACCAATTGGTTAACTTGCGAGAAAGTAGGGTTAGGTATATGCAATCTATCAGCAGCAATTCTGTTTAATGCGGTGTTATCCAGAACATTCACGCAGTCTGCATTTTGTGTCAATCTTTTCATTGTTAAGATGGAATTGTAGGGTTGCACGACAACGTCACTAATATCTTCCTACAAATAGAATGTGGCTGTAAAATTAAGCTTTGATTTCATTATCATTTTTCTTCATTCAATTATATTTCTCAGCTGAGAAATACCTAGAAATCTGAACCTTAAAATTAAACAACAAAATAACAAAGAAACACATTACACTTCAGCCTACTATGTTGCTTAATTTCAATCTTTAACAAACTATACGAAAAACAATCCAAGGCAGATAAACCTGCTGAGGAAGGAGTAGTTAAAATGTTGATTTCAATTCTTTATTAAAATAAATGATCAACAACACATGACTTACATTGTACGAGTATTGCGTTTGATCATAACATAACAAAAGACAGTTCAGCATGATCTAATATTTTAAGTTTAAAAATTCAACTTACCTGTTGTGGGAAAACTGAGTAAGTTTGAATCAATTTCTTTGGATACCTAAATGAAAGAGAAAGGTTACGTAGAAAGGAAAATGTGGCTGAAAATTATTTATGGGACTGTAATAAAACAGAAAACGACAGAAAAAAAAAGTAATTGGAGTATAGGCTTTATATACCCATTTATCATGGAAAAATATACGCAATTTAATTGATGATGCACACATGTAATTCATTTTAGACTTACAGTGATTAGATTGAACTATAAATTATGTAACAATTTTGGACTCGAAAATTCAACTACTGCATGTCAGTTTGCAAAAGATTCTTGCAGAAAAATATTGAAATAAATATTAACAGCCATGGTGACTGATCATAATGAATCTATCAACAATACAATATCGACCATAAACAAAATCAAAGAGGATTATAATGAAAGCAGATAAGAGTAAACCTAATAAAAAACACTTCAACACAATCCATCATGAAATTAACTGATTTCATATTATTTTACATTGATTAGATTGAAAAAATATTCAAACTGGAATTACCTATCATTGATTCTTTCCAGCATGTAAGAACCCATTCCACTTCCAGTGCCTCCTGCAATAGAGTGGCATAGAACAAATCCCTGAAGAAAGAAAAAAAAGAAAATTTCAAAAGACTAACAAAAACCAAATTATAGCTTGCATTATTCATTATAGCAATATATTATTGAGAATTTCATACAGTACTCAAAAAGATAATTTCAAGTTCTATGTTGTACACACATTTTAAATTTAATTTCACACGAAGTGAAGATTGATGAAAAATGAGAGCCAACTTTTTTCATTTTCTACAGCAAATAGAATACATTCAATTTAAAAGACTTACAACCCTTTTTATGACAAAATAACAAGTTTTTGTTTTGGGTTGTGTTTTCTCACAAGGGGAAGTTTTCAAATTGTATCTTAGAGAGTAAAACAAATCCTGTTAAATATGAAAAACAGGGGGTCGTTTTGATTAGTTCTATAAATAAAAGAAAATACAAAAGTAAGTAACTAACCTCAAGACTGTCGCTACCATCAGCTTCACGATCGATAATATCAAATATATCTTCATGCAGACTCTCTGCCTGTTTTAGAAAAAAAGTCCACTTTGCTTTGAAAGATACATATCACGATGGTCTGAAAAGGCTTTTTTGCCATGCATTGTTTTTTGGTAACCAATTGAGTTTTGAAGGGGAAAGGAAAATTTTAACCAAGGTGGATATCTTGAAAATTAAATCTTTGGAAAAAGTTTCAAAGAAATTATGATGAAAAAGACAAAAAAATGTTAAATACAAAACCTGTTCGAAACCATGACCCCAATTATTTCCAGCACCACCGCCGTCTTTTGATGTGTAAATATTCTCAGGATTGTAGAGATTGGCATAAGGAGATTGCATGATAGAGTCAATAACCTATTTGTAAACAGAGCAATGAATCAGTTGTCGAGAAGTTAATTATTCTGTTGATCTGTTGATGTAAATGTTGAAAAAATAATCATCTCTTGGTTTTTTTGTACAAATACAAAAATGGAGCATTCCCAATTCATTTGCTAACTTGGATAAATTTTCTTTTGAAGTGAATTTGCTGTTTGTATTCCATCATCTGATATATGGACAATTTTACAGGAAGTCACTCTGATAATTTGGCAAGGCCAGAAGAGAGTGTTATTACAGAAAGGCTTAAAAAGCATTTTATAGAAAGCTTGATTATTGTCTCTGAGTAAAGTAGGCTCAAGGTCACCTAAAAATAGCAAACAAAAGATTTAAAGGGAAAAATTCCAATTGGTGGGAACTCATGCAGACTCATGAGGGAATTAAAAGGAAGCTAAGAAAGCAGACACAACCATGATATGTAAACTCTAACCAACAAAACCAATTAAACTACTAACTCGAGGCTCTAAATCCAGCAAAACTGCTCTTGGTATATAATGTTCATCATCAGCCTATTAAAATATGAAAAGAAAATAGTATCAGAAATAAACAAAACCGATTAAATAGCAGAAAACAAGAAGTGATACTTTTATGATCAAATCTTGTTTATCTGGTAAATAAAGTTAAATGCTAGAGTACCCTTAAACCCATAACCTAAAAAACGGACCCTATTTTATTATATACCTGTTTAATATATTTTAAAGTTACAGGTGTGTAATCATTGCAGCCCTAAAACCTTAATTTTTGTGCGTGTGATTAAGAGGGGTGATACATAACATTGACAGTGTTTAATTTATGACATGTGAAAAATTTACTCCTTTAGATATGTTAGGTGTGTGTGGAGGTTCGCAAGTGCGATCCCACAAGAATTTTGACTGGTCACTTTTTAAATACTATAATTCAAAAGAGTATTTGCAAGAATTAATTTTTACAAAGGCATGATGTGGCAATTAATTTTTTATAATCTCAAAAAAGTTAAATACCTGATAGAAAAACACGTCTTTTCGATCAGTTCCATCTGTTGCAAAGTCTTCTAACATTCCCTCTATGAGTAAATAAATTATTTTTCATAAATAAAACAACTCTTGTCATTTTATTCTACTGTAGATGTTTAAAAAAGACAATAACAATATAGGTTTGTGCTGGTTTGTGAGGAATATTTCACAATTTCTATATAAAAATTATTATTTATAAAAGGAAAATTAAAAATAAGAGAAACAATTTACCTGGACTAATACCATGCTCCGCACAAAGCTGTTTCCAAAATTCCATACCAACTAAAGAAATGTAGAGTATTTTTAAGGTACATATCAAAACAGACAAAAACAGTCGCTATTGGATTTTTTTAAATAGCAGATTTCTGTCGCCAGTTCACAACCATGAAAACAAATTAAGTAAAAAAAACATTTCTGAAAACACAATTATAATGTATATATAATGTACATCCTTTTTTGAAGAAAAAGTCAAACATAATCATAAAAACTTCACTTGAACAGAAAAATATTTTTTTAAGGTTTCAGAAAATGGATACTTTCATTGCATCAAAAAAAGTGATGTAACTGTTAAAACCAACCAGGTAAAAAGGTGTCTATATACCTTAATCAAACCTTACCTTTACTAAATCAATAAAACGGATAAAACAAACATGACTTACTTTGGTTCCCACATTGTCCGACCTGGAGTGTAATGATTTCACGTGGCATTTTCTTTATTTGAGACTTTTATGTAAACTATTTAAAAATAAGAGGTACACGTGAGAATATTTTATCATATGGAGACAGAATAGGTGGCAAAATCCAATCCAATTTTAAACATAATTGATGTTTGATTACAAAACTGTAAAGCCCTGACCTACATTGGATGGCAGGAAGTTTGGTCTGTAATTTCCTATTGTGAGACATGTTCAACTTCAGATTTATTTTCTGAAGGTTTGATAACTTTTGGCCTTTTCTGGTCAGGTGGTCTCTTAGTTGTTGTGGCAATGTTTATATTCATGCCAAGAAATTCAACCTCCTTATGGAGGTTGCAGATTGCAATTTTAAGCAATAATTAGGCTTATAAACTAGAAATATTGCAGAGCTTTTGGGGGCTTCATCTCCTGAGTCCCCACCAGGGCTCTGTCCTGGACCCACTAGGGGGCTTACACCAGACCTGGTTAATCAAACAGTTCGATTATCGAACTAATCAAACTTTGTCAAACTTAATCGAACAACAAGAGTTTGATTAGTCAAACTGGCCATTTTTTAAAGTAAATATGAGAATTGCATGCTTTCAAAGCATGATCCTATTTTTTACATTAGACCTGTTTTTTGTAAACAAAGCAAAATTTTCTAGACAAAGTTTTGAAGTAGCACGCACAACAATAAAACTTGTCTTGATTATTTTGCTTTGTTTTGTTTAGAATAAGCGAGGAGTATCAAAACAAAACATAAAAATACCGTAGAAGTGCCTATATCCGTCACCTTCTCCTTAATTTCATCAGCTAGAATAACGAAGCAGCAAAATAAATCAAAACAAACCTTGAATAGATTTCTCAGAAATACACAGAACTACCAAAACAGCAACCAAACTCAAAGTGAAATGATTTCAACAAACCAACAATCCTTTATATACAAACATACTTCTTAGTGATAATTATAATGACAAAACGTTAACTTAACATTTTAACCTTATCATACAAGTTGATGAATAAAACCAATATAAAAGCCTGAGAAAATACGTCATACATCCATTGTCAAGATTTAATTATAACAGAATGTAACATTCTTGTCAAAAGAGTTATTGATCAAGCATCCATATCATTGGAATTCCCATATAATTTCTTTTGCATCAAAATCGCACAAGCGTGCCATTGTTTTTCTTTTTCAATTAATTTGCTGGTGCCGAAAGCTTAAAGCTGTAGGAATGCCTGGTTTCCACGACCTCTAGTTATATACACCCCCTCGGAGTGGACTGCGCTTATCAGCAGAAGAAGCGGGTGAAAAAGCACACTTTGATTCAATGCGGCGTCTTTTGCCGTCTATCTATATATTAATATCACTATTTTGAAATCTGTGTGTGTGTAACACTTTTCAAAATTTGCAAATTATTTATTACTTTATGGGGGTAATTGGGACCCCAGTGATGTCATCAAAATGGATAAAACTTGAAAAGTCGATATCTCGGAGTTGAGAGGTGGTTGAGAGGTGGTTGACCACTCATTGGAACGAAAATTTTATAAGGAATACAAATGATGATCTTTCAATACAAATGATATAATTATGTACCAATCAAGAAGTTCATAGAAATCAGAAAGAAAACAATTGTTAGACAAAATTGAGGATGAAAAATAAGTTTTAGAGACACAATTAGAAACAGATTGAACAATAAATTTCAAGATTATTTTGAGACTTTGTAGTCCTTTTTGTTCCCCAAAAAGTTTTTAAAAAGTTTTTAGCACTAACCACTGGTATTGTAAACTAAGTTATGTGAGATTAAAATTAAAAGATACAGCAAACATATTTCTCTTATTCTTTTCCTTTTTAGGGCAAAAAAAAATAAAAAATGCATTGAAAGTATGTGAATAAACTACATCATGGCTAACCCCAAAAGACCTATAGGGACTGCAAGTCCTAATACAATTAATGCAGTTGTGCCTATGTGCACAAATCAGAGTGGTTCTTCAAAACATGGTAGTTCTAGTCCAAATAACCCTGATCTGGCATCATTGTTTGAATGCCCTGTTTGTTTTGATTATGTTTTACCACCAATTTTTCAATGCAGCAGCGGACATTTAGTTTGTTCAAATTGCCGGCCAAAGTTGGCAGGAATCTGTCCAACATGTCGAGGACCTTTAGGGAGTATTCGTAATCTGGCCATGGAAAAAGTTGCAAATACTGTTTTGTTTCCATGTCGTTATGCAAATAATGGATGTATTGTTGCTCTGCCACATACTCAGAAAAACGAACATGAAGAAGGCTGTGAGTTTCGCCCTTATGCTTGTCCATGCCCTGGTGCATCGTGTAAATGGCAAGGTTCTTTGGATGCTGTTATGCCTCATTTAGTACATGCTCACAAATCAATAACAACTTTGCAAGGTGAAGACATTGTGTTTTTAGCAACAGACATTAATTTACCTGGGGCTGTTGATTGGGTAATGATGCAATCATGTTTTGGACATCATTTTATGTTGGTTTTGGAAAAACAAGAGCGCTTTGAAGGCCACCAACAATTCTTTGCTGTAGTTCAACTTATAGGTAGCCGCAAACAAGCTGAGAATTTCGCTTATAGACTTGAATTGAATGGACGTCGAAGGAGACTTGCATGGGAGGCTACGCCAAGGAGTATACATGATGGAATTCAATCAGCGATCATCAATAGTGATTGCTTGGTTTTCGATACCAGTATTGCTCAGCTGTTTGCTGAAGCTGGTAATCTTGGCATCAATGTGACCATCTCCATGTGTTGAAGATGTAGTGTAGTTAGGATGCACATTATCAAAACAAAACCCATGTTGATGACCTTTTTGAACGCTTTAATTTTTTTTGAAATGGTGAAAAATGTTTTATTCATAATAGGTGCTGCTCGTGGCTAACTTGTTGGAAAATCTTGTGGGACCTGTTTTTTTAGATTATTTTATTACATATTGTCCTTCTATTCTAAGGAATGCGTTTAAAACTTTCCTTTTTCGATCCTTTATCCAACAGCATTTTTCCCAATTTATTACGTGTGAATAGGGTTTTAAAATGTCTAGTCTGTCAAAACACAATAATTCAAGTCTTTTTAGGAACGGATATTATTTGCTATGCAAATGAAACATTAGGGGCTTTCTTTCATTGAATTGAACAGTCTAAGTCTATTTTTGCGACTCAACTACATTAAAGCTCCAGGTAGTATGCTTTAAGGGGTACTAAATCACTTTTTATAGACCCCTTTCTTAATTGTTCAGCTTGTTTTGATTTTCTCGCTTAGCCTTTTTTCTGTATGGTTTTTTTTAATAAAATCTGGAATAAATGAGACAAAATTTGGGGGCATATTGCCTCTATTGCCTAAATTCGTAGCATATTTTGATTAGGCTAAACAAGGTAATCCAAAACATATGACATCACAGGAAATGGGTCTATTAAAAGTTTCATTTTTAATGGGATTGTATTTGTCCTAGAATCAAATCAGGGTTTTGAGACTCGAATGCTTTTATCCTGAGCATGAAAAGAAATCTAAAGAAATATTCTTGTACATAATTATTTGAAATTATACATTTTTATCAGTTTTTTTCTTGTTTCTTTCTTCGTTTTGATACTAAGCTCATTCTTTTTTCCGTTCAGGAGCTTTGTTTGGTAATTTTCCATTAGAATTATGATTATTTTTGTTTTTTTAAAGCCATTTTGCAAGGTTGAAAGATCATTATGCTGAGTCAGCAATCAAAAACAAAGACGTTGATAGGCTCATTAAACTGTCAATTAGAGTTACTGTTTCTTTCTAGACACAGACCTTTCATTCCAATCTTCATTATTATTTTTGACCCCAAAGCATTGCAATTATGAGAAAAAGACATTATTTTGCTAACCATAGCCTGTACCAAATCCTACTTTTTATGGTCTTGACGATATAGGGTTTTTATTGTCATGCGGAAAAAGTTTTTTGAAGTTAAATGAAAATATTTGTTTCCATTTTTCTTAAAAAAGGCTGCAAACGTTTTGCAACACCGGCACATTTTTGACTCGGTGATCGAACTGCCTTTTAAACCCACAAATTGGCTTTAAATGGTATTGAACTTGTCTTGGCCACATTTCATTGTCATTTTATCTGACGCGTGAAAAGCAAAATATGATATGGCTTGTTTAAGACCGGCTCCACTCAATTAGGTGATTGAATGAAAAATTTGGTTAATTGTTGTTTTTGTGTTTTTACGACTGTTTGTTATATATATATTATGATAAAATGATGGCTTTTTTTAAGTTATTGATTTTTTTATACATGTACAATGTGTACGATTTAGTTTCGTCCACTGTTTATTAATTAGTTTTACAAAAAATATGAATATTTGAATGAAAATTCTTTTTTGACTTTTTGGTTGACTTTTTTTTAAACAATTTCCAGAATTTTTTTTTTGATATTTATCAATTTTGGATTACACGCTTTTTTTATAAGATTAGTGTTTTTTGTATTCATGATGAATATTCTTAACTTTTTGGACAAAATTATCCTGACATATTCTTAACATATTCTTACAAGTTTTTAACAGCCTCAGTCTGAATAATGCTAAATGAGTAATATAAAAACCCTCTAATTGAAAGAGAAGATTTTAGAGTCTGTTTACATAAGATGGCCTTATTCTTATGACATTCTTAACGTTTTGGCCAATTTCATCATGGATATTCTTATAAAGTACTTTCTTATAAAAAAAGTGTGTATTTTATCGAGGTAAGTAATGTTTTTTTTATCTCATGATTTTTAATACATAAATCGTGGTGTCTCTCTAGAGGTCAATTATGTTCTGATTCAAGAATTATCTCATAACCAACACTCTTCCCAGCTACACTAAAGTGACCTTGTCCCATAAGGGTTAAATTGATGTCACTATGAAAATGATCTGTTGTACTCTAAATGAGCTTCTGTAGATTCTACCTATTATAATTTTTGGAATATTAGTACAGAAATCTAGTAGAAAAAGTAAAAAGATTTAAACAATCAAAATTTATGACAGAAAATTACATACCATCATCATCATAATGGCAGGAGCAGAAAGATTTAAGTGTGTAAGTCAGTATGTTTTTCATTTGATAAATATTGTTATTATTTTACTATAATAAACTGATAATGGTTAATTTTAAGTTTTTTTGTTATGTTACGTTCAAAATAATGGGTCGTATTAATTGGGTTATATTAATTTATTTTGAATCTTTTATTTATATATTTATTGATTGAAAAACTATCAAATTTTAGCGAATTTTGGGCTTTTTAAAAAGAAATGAGAACGATAAGCCTTTTTAAAGTCAATTGATTAATACTGTTTATCCAATTTGAAAAGAACTTCTGAGCCATTTTTCAGGTGAAATTATTCGTTTTTACTCAAGTTTAGTAGAACACTTTTCTACATTAAGAAAAATTCTGTCACGAAAATTTGTACGCTTAATGGCTCTGACCATAGTGAATTTTCTTAATTGTTTATGCATTAAATGTTAATTTGTACGTTATATAGGCCATTAAAATATATCGTATTATACATTTTCTGTTAGGCCAATCTTTTCTACATTTAAAAAAATATAAAAATCGCAACGAAAAAAATTGTTTCAGAAGAAATTGAAGATTTTTGCAAAGAATAGTATTTCAACTTTGAGTACCTTATTCTCGGTGAAAAGCTATTTGAAAACTTTTTTTGCTTTAGACGATGTGTCTACTTTGAAACTAAAAATATATTTGCGAAAATCTTTAGTAACAACTATAAAATATTTTTTCAAAGCCGCCTGTTCCTAAAAATGTCTAGAAGGTGAAAACAAAAGGTGTTATCTTCAGATTCGAAAACTGATTCTTCACTATGGTCAAAGCCCTTGAATGCCGGTCTCCACTTAGCTAGAGCAGCGCGCGCTTTATCTGTTTCTCTGTTCTGATTGGTCTCGAAGATAACATTACGTCATTTTGTTATGTATCAGAACAGAGAAGCAGATAAAGCGAGAGCTACGCGCGCTGAGTGGAGACCGGTCTTGAACCCTTTTCTATTTACCAACAGGCAGCAAGGAAGGTGTCGAAGCTTTCTACCACAGTTGACATATGGCAACAACAAGCAAAGGCACTCAATAGTGGTCTTGGTGTTCCAGTTGTTTCACAAAGACAACGGCGAATGAGCGTCATGGATAGTTTCAAATCGGTAAGATTATATACCTTACCGGACAAAATTATTGGTCGGACAAACGTTTCGGGCCCTCAAAATCTTATAGACACTTTAGTCCGGACTAAGTAGTTCAAAATAGCCTAAATAATTTTTTTTTTTTGCAGGCAGTTGACAAAGTAAAGATGAAGAAAAAGATTGCATCATTTCTTGAACCAGAATATGATCCAAACGTCTTTCGAAGTGTTTTTCAACTCAATGAGGATAATGGAAGGGTAAAACAACATTGCGTGTGGTTACCCTCAGGTCCCGAGTAAACGCCCCCCCCCCTCCCCCTGTTCATTAATTTTTGAAAAATATTTGCCCTATTTCACTTGCTGAAATATTCCTCCGAAGGCTTGTGTACTTTATATAGTTTGTGCTCATGTGATAGAAATTCGTTTAGTTTCATTTTTCATGAATTTTAAATACTGAAGTTCTTTTTATTGTAATAATTATTTTCAAATTTTCTAACAGCGGGTGACCGTCTTCCAAGATACATTAGATGATCAAAAACCACACGTTAAACTGCGGGATTTGCCACCGATGTCGAATAACGAAGTAGCTGAGTATGTTTCCAAAGAGTTAGTAGGAGAGGTTGTTCAAAGTAAATATTTCCGATTCACCATCCTGTCACTGATCATTGTTAACAGTCTTCTCATCATGCTGGAAACTGATCGAACTCTCGTAAGAATATTATGTTTTTGTTGAATACCACTTGATTACCTTATCGGACAAAAAAATGTCGGACAAAAGTGACGAAATTTTTTGGAGGTGACGAAAATTTTGTCCGACGA
>JAUJPO010046597.1:0-16437 GCA_032270745.1 Tiaropsis multicirrata
GGCACTAGGGCACTTGAGGCACGTGAAAAAAATGAAGGCACTAGGGCACGTGAGGCACGTGATTTAGCAGACTCCTTCCTACCCGTTCCCTCCTTCTCAGCCACTTTTTTAAACCTTGGCTAACGCAGTAATGTTCTTAATTTTCGGAATTTTTCAGGCCCGAATGTTATTACAAGTTACTACAAGTTCTTATTACGTTGTTTACATATTTACTTTCAAAAAGCCCAAAAGTGTTTTTTTCTTTTTGCCTTTTCTTTCGAAAACGGTTATTATGACAGTTTGGAAGTACGACCATAAGGCTTGTTTTTGAAAAATTAATTCCAATGATGAGCTATGTTCAATTTCGCCATTACTGCTTTCTCAGTCTTAATTATCTGTCTCTAAATTTCTTATTCAAAATCATACCTTGAAAGTGCTCCTTAATTAATTATGAATACCCTTACAGCATCATTGAGTTTAAAGCCCGAAAGGCTAGATAAGAATTTAACCTTTCCCAGACCAGAGAAAGTGAAACCTTGATTGCACCACATTTTTGCCGACGGATTGAATTTGCCTCCGGGGGGGGTGAGCACTAGATCTGAGAACGACAATACAGTACGTTCGGCCCAAAATTTGACTCCCAAAATCGGACCCTTTGGCTTACAGTGCAGTGACTTCCCATGAAAAATCATATCCTTACAGTGCACTTTTTCAAAGTCTTTCGCCCGTAAGGGCTAACATTTTTGCAATTTTCGAGAAAATGTTGAATTTTTCCTACAAAAATGGCCAATTTTGTACAAATTTCACAAAAAGTTGGCCTTTTACCAGTTTTGTAATTTCCTACCCTTACATTGCATTAGCTGAACTATGAAAAACCTACTCTCAAGGGCCGAACGTCTGGTAGGTCTTTTACCTTGAGTGCCCCCCCCCTCCCGGGATCTGCCTTAAGGGAACTATTTTTTCCGGTAAGTAAATTTTTGCGGTTCCTGTGATTGAGATTTTTTGCGGGGACTTAAATTTGCGGATTTCTCATTTGAAAGAAAACTAGAGTCGTTCTGTGAATTATTTAGCCTGTACCAAACCCTACTATTTTGATGTAGCTGACGATAGTAGGGTTTGTTACGTCGAGAAGGATTTCTGGTCCAAGGTAATTTGCAAAAAGTCACACAATGAAGAGTGCAATGTTTACATTATGACGTATAAAAGTAATGCAATTCCATTTCCCTTGGCTTGGGGAGTTGGTTTAGATAAAAATCAATTCCTCTTCAACTTTTTATGACACATACAATTAAAAGCAATTCTCAAGTTGATTGTTTCAAATTAAAATAGATGAAATGCAAAACTAACTTTCGTAAACAATGAAAGCTTCTAAAGTTCTCCTTTGCTCTAGAAACCCCATTTATGGAGTTTCTGTGGAACAAGAAAATCGTCTCGACGTAACAAACCCCTTACATGGAAAGATTTTTTTGAAATTTGAAAAATCCCCCCGCTGTTGGGGTTTGGTACAGGCTATGAATTATACGACCTTTGTTTTTCCAATTTCGCATTTGAAAACTTTTGCGGGAACATAGTTCTGCGGTTTTGGCCCAAATCCGCAAAAATTAGTTCAATTAGGGCAACTTAGGTAGGATTTAATGGCTTCAAATCCTACCTTGGAGTTTCACTTCTAGCCCTTCGGGCTTTAAACTTAATGTACAGGATATCTTATCGGGCAAAAGTGACGAACATTTTGAGACGTTGACTGAATTTTTTCCCAACATTTTATCACCCGACCAAAACTTTTACCCAAATTTTTTATCCCCGGTCGAAACTTTTTACCCAAAAATTTATACTCCAACCAAAAATTAAATCAATTTCCGCGACCAGAAGATTTCGCGAGTCAGGCCATTCGCGAAATTTCGCGTATTTTTATGGAGTTTAATTTCGCAAATGAGCAACATTGATTTATTTTATTGGAATTGATTTTCGCCGAAATGGATTTTTCCAAACAAACACGCTGATAAAATAAGCAAAAAAGCATATTTTGATGTTCTATTAATTGAAAAATACCAAGAAAATCTGAAAACTTTGTTCCTTAAGGAATTAATTTTCGCGAATCAGCCAAATTAACTTTTTTCACGGGAATTTAATTTCGCGAATTTAGGGGTCATTCGCGAAAATCGCGAAATTTTCTGACATTAAAGTAGTGCGGGAGTAGTGCTTTCAACGTCGAATTACAAGATATTTCTTCGAGCTAGTGAAGGAAACCATAATTCATTTGGACAATTTTTTGGGGTGGAAGTGACAAACAACGTGTAAGTTTGTTTGGGAAAAGTGACGAATTCGAAATTTTGGTCAGGGGGGGGGGAGATACGGGCCGTGTTTTGCTGGCAGTTTAGGAAATTTTCCCTTGTAATTTGTAGGGCAATTTTTTGCTTGCAATATTGAAGTGAGTGATTGCATTGGCTACATGAATCTTTCATAGGATCAAAGAGTTAGGATGCAAATCCCTATAAACTAAGATAACTACACAAAACGAGAAGAGTAAAAATGCATCTACGAAGGAGAGTGTGTGAGATTCAGAGAAGAAAAGTTAAGAAGTTGAATTGACTGCAAAAGCACACTCATTCTGAGGGCTGAAATGAGTTGAATTTCGCTAGGAAGTGGAGTAAAATACGGTACCAAGTTTGTTACGATTGAAGATTTCCTTGAAAAGTTATAGACAAAAGAAAAAATTTTTACTTGCACCAGACTCAGAAATTTTAGAAACTTTGTATGTCTGAGGTAATTTTTTTTTCTAAAATTTTGAGTCTGGATACCCAGGTAGGCTAGGACTAACATTTCTAACAAGAAAAACTAGAACAACTGATTTGATTTCACAAACTTTGCAGCTTAATTACTTGCACGGCAATACAGTTTTATTGCTGAAATAATGGTTCTAGAAGATGCTAGATAGGATACCCAAAATATTTTAAGACATTCTATGTGATTGTTTAAGCAACTTTTACTGCGGTACTGCGCGCAAGAAAAAAGCCGTGATCTTCAAGAAATTTGACTTTAAAAAACGCAGAACTTTTTAGCTAAACTGTTAGTTTGTTTTAAATCTTTATCTGTTTTGTGAGTTTTTGTTACTGAAAAATATGGTACGTTTTAGTTATTCGCAAAATCTTAAAGTTCGCTAAATTTCGCGAGAGTTTTCTGCTCTTAAAGTAACTAAACAGCACCTTTGACATCGAATTCCGTAGATTGATATCGATGTGCGTAAATTGATATCGATGTGCGTAAATTGATATCGATGTGCGTAAATTGATATCGATGTGCGTAGATTGATATCGATGTGCGTAAATTGATATCGATGTGCGTAAATTGATATCGATGTGCGTAAATTGATATCGATGTGCGTAGATTGATATCGATGTGCGTAAATTGATATCGATGTGCGTAAATTGATATCAATGTGCGTAGATTGATATCAATGTGCGTAAATTGATATCGATGTGCGTAGATTGATATCGATGTGCGTAAAACTGATATCGCGGTGTGTAAACTAATATTGGTGTGCGTAAATTTATAACAAAAAACTTAGGAAGGTAGTTTGGACCCATACTAACTTTTCTCCCATTTCACAAAGCTCAAATGAGTGAAAAATCAGTATGTTGACTTCAAAAGATTTGAACGGATTTGAATTTGGCTGTTTATAAAACCCTAGAAACACCTGTAAATCAAGCTATTTCAAGAAATTTCTCTCTATGTCACCCGTCTACTTCGAGTTCAGTAAGAATCGTTAGTAGACGGGATTCCCATCTATTAGGAAGGTTGCATATTCACTTTTACTAGTCCTTCGGGCTTTTTCTTCATTGGTCACCAGGGACAGAAACACAATCATAGGATTATACAAGGAGAATGCTCTAGCGAATGAGCTATCCAGCCCAGCAAGGAAATAGGGAGGGTCCCATTAAAAGGTACCGTAAACTAGAACAGCATGCAAAAACTAGGCTTATCTTGAAAATTTTGAAAACACGTAAATAAAGCAATTATTTTTTTTTTTAACTAGTGGGAAAAAAAGAAATTTTTGATAAATGAATATCCTATTTTTTTTTTGAAAATTTTAGAGTTTTTTTTATAAAAAAAATTTAAGCAATAGACGAGATCAATTCGGAGGCATCAATATCCTTGATGCAGGCTGAGCCAAGGCGGTCATCGCGGTACCACGGGTGTCGTGTTCCACGGATACAGTAAATTAAGGATTTCATGAGTGAAATGTTGATTTTTCGTCTTACCCATGAGGAGACAAGGCTGACGCTGGTCTTGCGTTTGTCAGCCAGAAGTTCTGTTCTATTTTGACATCAGTACAAACTTCGGACATTAATCTCGCAGTAACATCACGGAGAGTGTTGTGGCGCTGGGTTACGAATCCTCCCTTCTTACAAGACAGGGCGTGCTGGATGTTAAAACGGGATCCAAATGGACATTGCTCTAGAAGGCGTTGGAGATGGTAACCATAACGGACCCTGATAAGGTCCCAGAACGATTGCTTATCGAGCTGATAACCCTCTTCAGCGATGGGGAGGGTGGTTAGCCAGAGAGATGCAATAAAGCAATTATTCCGCAAATTTGAGGGAATGAACCAGGCTGGTACAGTGCAAAATAACACTTTCCTTCGCCCTTTTTTCAGATTGTATCTGAATTTTATGTTATAGTGTGCCAGCTTGGTTATCTTATCATTATTGTGGCCCGTGGTTTTCGCCTATGCTCAAATTTTTGTTTTGCCTGAGCAGCAGGAGGAAAACAAATTGAAAGCTCTGGATAAGATTAACCAAGTGACCTATTTCTTTGCAAATACAGTTGACGCTCTCTAATTCGATTTTCAAGGGGAATTGGATTTTCATCGAATACGGGAGCGTATCGAATAGTGGGAAGTCTCCCTAATCCGATAAACACGAGGTAAATTTAAATATCGAATTATAGAGCTGGGAAAGAAAAATATCAGCGAAACTCGATTGGTTTGACACGAATCAGGACAAAGATCGAAGGTCTTGCTGAAAACATTAAGTTCTTCGGAAGAAAACTTTCAATGTTTGCCTGTTTTAAAAAGTTTTGAGGAATCGAATTTCGAAATTCTAATTCAAACGCAAAAAAAATCGAAAATTTGAATTTCGAACTCTGTCTTAATAAAAGCCTTTTTACACGCTAGAAATCGAATAAGAGAGCGAAAAACGGGAGCTTATCGAATAGTAGAACGTCGAATTAGAGAGCGTCATAGGAAAGAAAGGAGGTATTCTTATTGTAGTATCTGATTTATTAGTGGGATTTTCAAAACCTTTTTGTTGTTTTTGTGTTACATGGGAAAATTATTCAAAATGGCGACCTATGGCAATATCCCCTAGTCTACACATTTTTTTAATAAGCAACTCCAATTTTGGGGTCACGCCTGGAGTTGCTAAGGGTTTTTCGGAATCTAGGCCCAAAGTTGCTTGTGGCGTAGCCTGTACCAAACCCCCACAGCGGGTCGATTTTTCAAATGAAAAAAAAATCTTTCTGTGTGAGGGTTTGTAACGTCGAGTCGATTTCTTGTCCCACAGAAACTCCATAAATGGAGAACTTAAAAGGAGAAATTAAGAAGCTTTTATTGTTTACGAAAGTTTTTTTGTGTTGCATGCATTTTAATTAAAAAGAATCAACTTGAGAATTGGTTTTTATTGCATATGTCATAAAAAGTTGGAATAATATCATTTTTTATCTAGAACAACTCCTCAAGGGAATTAAAATTGCCTAACTTTAATACGTCATTATGTAAACATTGCACTCCACAGTATAGACTTCTAAATCCCTTTGGACGAGAAATTCTTCTCGACGTAACAAACCCTACTATCGTCAGCTACATCAAAATAGGAGGGTTTGATACAGGCTACTTGTGGCGTTGCTTCAAAATTTTCAAGCTGAAAATAGGTGAAAAGCACATTTTTGTATTTTTCGAAGATTTTTGAGGCTTTCTTTTAAATTTGTGTCAAGATTATTTTTTGTTGCTGAGGAAAAAAGCTCCTTATTTGGATTTGAGGCCTCAGGGTTGCTAAGCAAGTTGCTTACTTTTTTGGCCATTTTTAGGCCTGAGCCCTTAGCAACTCGGTTTATTTATAAGCATAACGTTTATAAGCATACTTAGGCTCAAAATCGCAAAAAAATAAGCATAATGCTCAGCAAAGCTCGAGGCTGAGAAAATTCATCGAGTTTTTAAAATGGGGTTAATGAGACAATGAGGTAGACAAAGAATATTTTAACAGAATGAAACAACGATCTTCAATGTAAAACGTAAAACCAATCATAGCAGAGGTCAAACACATTAGCATTACAATTCACAAGAAAATGATCGATATAGACATGGTTAAAATTTGAACCTTTTAACGATGTTTTGAAAAAATCTTTCGTAAGCATACCACTAAGCATAACTTGAGGCTGAAAATGAATTTTTGCTAAGCATAATGAGCCTCGACCCGATTTCCCCGTATGCTTATAAAAAAAAGAGTGTAACTTAAGATATAATGAACTAAATGTCTTTAAAAGTTCTAAAGATAGGGGGAGATAATCCACACTTTTGACTGCACAAATTAATTTTTAACATTTTTGGGTGCTGATTCCTAAAATCGTACCCTTTTTTGCTGAAACTCAATATTTAGCTTCCTTGGCCAAAATGCCTTTACCTGTGAGATGCTTGGCTTGCGTTGCACCTGCTATGTTTTTGTGGATTATTTTTAAGTTTTATTGGTAAATTTTGCTAAGCATATTGAGCCTCGACCCAATTTTCCCGTGTGCTTATAAAAAAGAGTGTGTTTTAGAACAGATTTCCATGCTACAACCTCATTAAAGACGGGTGAAATTAAACAAAAAGCGTAGAATCTGGTATTTTAATGGCTGAATATTGATTTCAGAAAAAAATGAGTATGATTTTCGGAATCAGCACTCAAAAAATGTCCAAAACCAACTTTTCCAGGTAGAAAATGGAAAAAGGTGCATTATCCTCCCCTTTACTAAAGAAAAATCAAGGTTCCTTCATATTATGTTCACGAACATGAGAATTAAAGGAAGCACGGTAGGAGAATTTCTTCTTACAAATGTCACAATGGTATCTTGGAGGTCTATGCTGACCCTTTATATGTTCCAGTAAATATTTTGTTCTTTTGAATCGCTTTCCACAGGCAAAACAATTTAAATCTTTTTTCAGTTTACCTTTGCAAGTCTTTTTATGTCTGATGAGATTATTTTTGTATATAAATGTTGATTTACATTGGTCACAAACAAGTTTTTCATAATCATGTGAAGATCTTTTATGATTCATTAGGTGTCCGTTGCTTTGGAATTCCTTATTGCAGTGTCCACAAGTATGACCTGATGATAACCTTTGATTATGCGAATGAAGCAGGTGGTATCTGTAACCACTGTCACTTTTATACGTTTTGTTACAATCTGTACATTCCAGTCGTTTGCCAAGATGCTGTATTTCCGTATGCTTTCGCAACTCAAAATTACCACGAAAATGTTTGAAACACTCTCCACATTTAACCATGAACTGGTCTTTCGTGATACCACTTTCAACAAGTCTATCAGTTAAGTTTTTATGTTTGTGATTTTGTTGCTTTTGTTTTCTTTGCATCTTAAAAAAAAAGAAAAGAAATAAAAATTAAAGTGTATCTCAAAAGTATGTGGAAACTTTTAATTTCCAACATTTTCTCTGCGTCCATTTATGTAAGGGTACTAAATTTTGCGGGAGCTAAATTTTGCTGATTTGGTCCCAAACCGCAAAATTAAGTCCCCGCAAAATTTTTCAAATGCAAAAAAATAATTCACAGAACAGCTCTAATTTTCTTCCAAGTGAGAGATCCTCAAAATTAAGTTCCCGCAAAAATCTCAAAATTGTATTACCGCAAAAATTAAATCCAGCAAAAAAAGTTCCCTTAAGGTATACCAGAAAGTTAATTTTCAGAAGAATAATTCGGCAGATTGTTTCTGAAAAATGAGGAAGAAAAACGAACAGGCAGAAAGTGAAGCTTTTTCTACTGGGTGAATAATCATATTATAATATACACTTTTTGGAATATTTGTCATCTGTACAGCCCTTTACAGGTCCATTTTCACTAAAGATCGATTTCAGAAATAATTGAAGTCATATAAATTCTGAAAGATTTCTTTTTTCTTTAAGCAATATCAACAAAAAATATTTTAGTGACAACTAAACTCAAACCTTCTTTGTGTTAATTATTTACTAAAAAGCCAGCAAAACTAGGTCACTGAAGGAATCATTTATAACCAAGAATTGACAATTGACCAAGTCGCATGAAGTAAAGAACTGAAGAATACTTATCAACATTGAAAGCAAGAGTAATTTTTTTCCAGAGACCAAAATTATGTCTCGAGCTGGATCGAATAGAGTTCTTAAAAAATAGATCATTAAAATACTGTTTCGTAGACAGTCATCACAAAAATACTTTTTCCACGGGTAAAAGGCTAACAAATAAAACAGTGCATACTTGCAACAAAACAATGAAAAACAATTTCAGATAAAGTCTAAATCAGAGCTTAAGGGCCTTGTTAAGAATTTTTTAAGACATTTACTTTCGTGAAAAAGGTCAAAATGGGCTAAAATTGGCAATTGGAGTATCGAAGTGCTTTCAAATCACTTGACCTAGCAGCTGTTTGTTAGACATAAAGAAAATAAGAATATTCAAAATTCTGTGTCAAAACTTCAAAGTTACATAAAAGCCCAGAAAAGCCCTAGAATGTCCTCTGAGAGCCACAATTTAAACATCTTTGTAAATAACATAGGTTTTTTCAAATGTATCTGGATAAATGTAAATTTAAACGTAAATATCGGTTTTTGAAATATACTAAAGAATAAAAACTAAAGCCCTACAATATATCGTTTAGGAGCAAAAAAAAAATTGATAGTCCGTATAAAAATCACATTCTAGAAGCCTTTTATTTCTCTTTAATGTTAACAACTCAAACTTGTGTGTGGAAGAATTGGTTTGCTTTGATACGTTTTTGATCACGTGATTTTCAACAGAGGAGAATTTGCCAGGGGTACTACCCTTGTCTATTGACGGGGTGTTCCGCTGAGGTCCGAAAATGGACCCTACGCGGTGGCACTCATTTTTCAGAAAATTTTGCCAAATTTTGCGAGAAAAAAGTGACCCTGAATGGGACTAAAAGTCCCAAATTTTCCAAAAATGTTACCCTACAAGGGACTAATTTTTCTATTTTGGTGTTTTTGCTACCCTACTTTGGTGGAGGTGGAAGAAGGTACCCTGGCCAGCAGCACAAAAACTGAGCAAATTGGTTTTTATAGGGACTATGACCTTTAAGAATATAGGTTTTTAAAAATATATCAATGTAAATGTAAAGGTAAAAATCTAAAATAGGTTTTTAAAAATATATCAATGTAAATGTAAAAAAACGTAAATGTCGGTTTTGTAATATATTTCAAAAATGAAGTCAAAAGCCCTTCAATATATCCTCTGGGAGCAATAAATAAACATCTTTATGAATATAGGTTTCTGTATATATCTGTACAAACGTAAATAAATGTAAATATAAGTTTCAAAAATGTATGGTAGAAATGAAATCTACTGTAAGGGGAATCATGGATTCCCAAAAGAAATTAGATGGATGCAAAAAAGAAATCCATTTAATAAGGTGATCGTTAACAAACTGTTTGAAAGAGTCAAAAAAAAATTCATATTAATTTTAGTAAATTAGGTGTGTGATTAGGAGTGCTAGGCTCAACTTTAGTTGTAAAACTAACTTTATGACGTGCAATAAATCGCACTCCTAAGACATTTCAGGTGTGTGTGGAGGTGTGTGAGTGTGCTATCGCACGTCTCAAATGATACAGCCTGAATACTTGACACAGGCTGCACTTATTCCTGCGCTGAGGGCACTTTCACTTTTGCTTAAACTCCAAAATCAACCAAAACAGACTATATCACTGTCAAAACTCAACCTAAGGCACATAGAAAGCTAGAGATTGGGGGTAAGCGGGCGGACCACAAAATCTGGTTGGGTAAGTATCTAAGACCTAAAATTTCCACTCTCCTCTTCTTTTATGGAATAAAACTTTCAGATGTTGTTAAATAGGGGTTGAACTTCACTTTATACCCAAATTATAAAAATTGACCCAAAAAGGATCGTCATTGTCAGAAGTGTTAACGACCACCCTAAGGACTAACAACTTAAAACTTAAAAACAATGTAACAAATAAGAGATAGTCAGTGTCAACATGTACATGCCTTTTAACGATACTGCATTCATTAAACCATTATCAAAAAAGTCAAACCAAAAAACAAAAGATACCAAAATTTAATACCAACCAATCAAATTTCTTGAGATCACTAACATCATACTTCTTCTTAGTAAGTGTTGAAACTATCTTCTTCTTGACTATTTTTGTTGTCGATAATGGATTCAACAGCTGCTTTCATTAACACAGGATCATCCACACCCAAGGGCAGGGTCAACCCAAAGGCGCACGTGCCACCAACAATAGCATCAATTGACCTAAAAGCTATCTTTATCTTCTTGCTGGGATAGAGTTGTAGCATCAATTTAGTTCCAGAAACATAAAATAACAGCTTCTGCAACATGGCATGGTCAAAGGATTCTATTACTTCCGTGATAATATTTCTTTTTTCTGGACTTGTGCTCTCCTCGAACTGGAGCCTATCAATCACATCTTTAGGTACTAGCTGCTGTTTGCTGGGAATAAAATATCGGGCCATTGATTCAGTGTTGTTGGTTATAATTTCCAGAATTCCAAGGATCTCCAGTCCACGTCTGATTTGATCAAAGGATTCTTTTCGTCGTACAAATATGTCATGAACCATCATTGACTGAATCACCTTATGCTTTGTAGACTCCTGTAAGTGTAAAGAACAATTGAATCAGAAGTAAAAATTGTTTTCCAATTAGCGAATAGTTTGTACAGTATTTTTCCTCTATCCACTTATTTAATTTTCGTGATTTTAACACAGCGCTCTCAATAGCAGGTGGGGTTAATTCAAGATTTGTAAATTGTTTTAAAATGCCACGGTCCATCCATGTACACAGTGAAGGGGCAAAAGAATACATCTATTGATTAAATGACATCATTTCATTGTTCTATATACAAAAGGAGGGGTATCAAATTTAAGGCAAATTTTAAAATTCAAGTCTGGCGCTTATTTTAACGGAAATACAATTAGTTATTATTAAAACACAGTTGACCTGCCCAAAATATTTATTTTGAGGGTGTTTTCTTGGAAATTATCATTTTGTTTCCATGTTCCAGTTTCTCTACTCACGCATAGTCTATTTTGAGGTAAAAGGAAAGAACAGGTGAAAAAATTACTAAACAATTATTTTTAAAAACAAAAATCATACAGTCAAAGCACAAGTTTCTTTAATGTCTGAAATAATTTGAATCAACTGCTCATCAGATTGCAATTCAATCATCCTTTCTGGGCTGGCTTCTTGAATCTGAAATTATGGTTTAAAAAGTTAAATAATAAGTAAAATTTTTAAAATGTTGTAAAAATCTTGAAAAAGCTGATGGACTAAGTACTTGGTAAAAAAGTGCTTAAAAAGATCTCATTTTGCTCATTTTATGCAATAAAAGCAACATAAATTCATGTCTAAATACCTTAATGGAATTAATTTTCACGGGAATTAAATTTCGCGAATTTTCGCGAAAATTAATTCCTTGCAAAAATTTTCAAACTCTTTGGATTCACAAAATATTACGGTTTTATCCCAAAAGCCCTAGGAAAATGAAAGAAATTCGGTAAAAAACAGGCTACCTTAAGGGAACTAATTTTCGCAGTCGAAAAAAAATCGAAAAAATCGCATTTCGCGGTTTTCACTATTTTGAATTTTTCGCGGTAATTAATTTTCGCGGTTGGGACAAAAATAAATTCCGCGAAAATTAAATTATTTCGCAAGGGAAGCTGTCTCGCGAAAATTAGTTCCCGCGAAAATCAATTCCCTTAAGGTACTAATGTTCTTTAAAGATACAAACGAAGAAAATCACATCTCATCTAAAAACAAATTAGTTAAGAACATTGATCAGTGCTTATAAAAAGTTATTCTTTCAAACAAAGATTTATTTTTAGTAAAGCCAAAAAATTCTTGAATTGCAAAAATAAGTTCAACCTAAGTATATTAAAATAACAGAGCTGTCATTTTCCCTATTCACTCCAAAATTTCTTCTCTTGGAGGTCTGTTAGGCAGCTGGGAATAGTTTGTTTCACTTTAAATAAACTTGATGAAGGAAGTAATCATTTACTACTTACCTCTTTAATGAAGAAGCGATATGCTGCATCCACAACATGGTTCGGTTCCATCAAAGCCATTGCTTTCGTAATGTTTCCATGGCAGAGGTAGCTGTACGACGGAGGACTAAAATATGGGAGCCCACCACTGCCATGAACGATACTGTGCGCAATGATTTTCCCAATGACTACATAAATCTCACTTTGAATAGTGTTAGCATTACTTTTGGGTAGAAAAAACCCATCATTTCCAACAAAGTGTTCTTCAATAATTTTGTCAGCAACAAGGCTGTAAAACTGCCTTGTTGGCCCCCCTGCATCTATGGCAACTTGGTTAACAAATTTGACTCTAATTGATATTTTAGGGTCAAATTCCGGGTTTTTATAATATGCAAAACAGTCATCAAGGCAGGTTTGTTGATTCACATATATAGTCTCTCGATAACCCCTAGAGGGCATAGTTGGTACTAATGTCTGATCAGCACTTGAAGAACTTGATGTCGATGGCGATGGCTGTGTATCATCAGGGTGACGGTCAGCTATTTCGTTGACTATTTCTTGCAAATTTGAAGATGATGCTAAGTAAGGCTGAATTGCATTCATGGGCAGATTGGGAAAAATTTCTCTAAGCGAATCAGATAGAGAAAGAGACGATGACCCAGCTGATTCATCATTTGCTACGGTCGAGGATGATGAACCAGGCAAATCGTTGAGTGGTGACAATGGAGCATCCACATCATTTGGTGATTCAGTTGTAATTTCAGTGGTACTGACAAATGGCGGTACTGGCAGTTCGTCAGAATCGTACTCATTATCACTACAAAAGCTTGGCTTCAGACGGATGTAGAGTTTTCCGGTGCCTACTAACTTTTTAACTTGTGGACAATCAAAGGCATAATTTTCATCAAAAGAGGGGGTACATATCCTGTTCCTATCCCTCTTGACAAACTCAAAGTCGTGTCTTGTCAGATTTGGGATCTTGCTCTTACAAGCACTAATGATGATGTCACGAATTTCTTTCTCTTTCATCTCAGTATTTAAGTCGAAAAATACTTGATTTGCTGCAATGTGCATGTCTTGTAAACCATAATCTGGGATGGTCGATTCACTTCCATGCCAGGGTTTAAGAACAGTCATTTCAAATGCTGTAGACTTAACTAGCTTTCTTTTTTTCCCTTTGCCTTTTGTTACCCCTGTTAGACGATTGGGATGATTTGGAACATTGGAAGATGGCGACGGATTGAAATTATTGATTGCTGACGTGGCTGAGTCATTGATAAGTTGCCTTGTTCTATTAATCAAGGTATTTGAATTAGATTGATGAGAAGGTAAAGGAGAGTTTGATCGGATCTCTTCTTGGATAACAGTTCTTAGTTGAGACATAAAGTTTTCCATCTTGTTTTCTAATATCTATTGAGTTTCTGAAAAGGAACATACATTTTAATGAAAACTGAATCATTAACAAAACAAAGTTTCTTTGTCGATACTTAATAGGCTTATAGTAAATTTCAACTTAGTATATTTTATATTACAGCTAGATTTTAAGCATCAAATACAGGGGGGTCATGCGGTTTTTATCGGAACACTATGACAATTACTACCGTGGTGGTATAGAAACTGAATTTTTGGAAAACAGTCACTCCACAGTGGAGTAACTGCAGATAAGGGTGCACCTAATGGTGTACTAAGTAATTACATTTTTCAATTTTTTGCTTAAAGTTTTAGGTTTTTAAAAATTCCAGAAGCAAAAAAAATCGCAATATTTTTTTCAATCAAAGCATGAAAGATATTTTAACAAACTTGGAAAATGATTGAAATATTTAACTCTTGAACGGTTGTTAATAAGACGTACCCAATAAAACGGTATCAAAAATGAGGAATCAATGAAAAATTGCCAAATTTGGCATTTTTGGGGGTGGTGTATACCAATTTTGTGGGTCAAATCAGTTAGTACACTATGGAGTAACCCTGTTACCAAATTTGCTGACTTGATGCATTTTTACCAGCAGCCTAAACTCTAATTATTGTTCTATACATTGCAAACAATGAAGTTTGGAGTACTTTAATGTCAGAAATTTTCGCGTCCAGAAAATTTTGCGATTTTCGCAAATGACCCCTAAATTCGAGACATTAAATTCCCACCAAAAAATTGTTTTGGTTGATTCACGAAAATTAATTCCCAAAAGATACAGTTTTGAGATTGTCCTGGTCTTTTTTGCTTAAAGTACAGTAAAAACAGTCTTACTATTTTCTTTCTGGTAAAATCCAATTTTCGCCAAAATTAATTCCCGTGAAATAAATAAATCTTGCAGATTACCGAAATCAAATTCCATGAAAACACTCAAAATTTCGCAAATTTTCTGACATTAAAGTACATAATGAGCAATATCTACCCCTTATGTAGGAAGACCCCCCCACGCCCACCTTACGAAAATGGAAAAAAAAATTGAGACCCCCCGTTACCAAATTTGCTTAACCAGCGGCCTAAACTTTAACTATTGTTCTATACATTGCAAACACTGAAGTTTGAAGTACATAATGAGCAATATCTCCAGGATTGACTGTGAAAACAGCTGTCGCAGGAAAAATTTTAAAAATTTACAATAGAGAAGGCAGGAAAAATGGCAATACAAAGGCAGGCAAAATTTTTACGATTTTCGTTGTCAAAACAGAAGTATAGTAAACCTTTCAGCGCCACATTCACAAATCTTTTATTTTTGGTATTTTGTCCTTAAAAACTAAGACGCGCCTACGAATTTTTTTTTTTTTCACAATCACCTCTGAACACGAACACAAACACCAATCATCTCTGTACCACGATAAAAAAATCCGCTTGGTTTGCTAGAAGGATACAGTTGTTTTTGCCAAAACACTAATTCTTTTTATCACTGTCGAACGTGCTAACCGCACTGGCTCAACTTCAGTATTTTTAAAGTCACTTGTAGGCCCAATTGTAAAATTCAGAAGTAAGTGAATTTCAGTTCACCCAAGGAATAAGTGTGCAAAATTTCAGCCAAATCAGACCATTTTTGAAGTCTCCAGCGTGCCCCAAAGTTTTTAGCCTCGTTTTGGGGCTAAAACTCGTGACCACGCCCTTAAAAATCAAAATTTTGAACAAATGAAAAAAACACCCCCAGGGATTCAGCCAAGGAACAAGAGTGTGCAAAATTTCAGCCAAATCGGACCATTTTTGAAGTCTCCAGCCTGCCCCAAAGTTTTGAGGTGACTGACTGACACACACACACACTGACAGACCGGACAGATTCTAGCTCAACTGAAGTTGAGAACTCGTTGTCGGACAAAATCTCTTCCGGAAAGTTGAAGCAACCGTCAATTACATTGTCGGATATCTTTGCTGTCGGACTAGAAAGTGTCATTACTTCTGATGAGCTCCCGAATATTGTGGCTTTCAATTCAACACAAAATGGCGCATACAACCAGACGTAACTAATCGAAAGATTCGATTACCGAATTCATCAAATTTAATCAAAATTAATCGAAGTATTAGAATTCGATTAATCGAATTCATCGAAGGCTAATCGAAGTAATTGAGATTAAAAAAAGATTGGAAAATTCGATTAATTCGATAGGTTCGAGCAGGCTTCGATTAGTTCGATCATCATTCAATTAGTTTTCGAATACTCTTCGATATACTTTTGAATTGAATTTCGATTGACGAATTCACACGAGCTGTACGGGCGAGTCGATCTTATTCGATTTAAAGTCCGTACTGGCAGTACGTCTCGTACCACAGGATACGGCCTGTACGGGCGTTTTCGATGATTCTAAAGAGGTTTTGTCAGTCTGTGTACCCCCTGTACGTCCTGCCTTAACAAATAGGGTTTGATGTCCCTCGAATTAGCAACGGCGTCTTCACTCACCGTCGCACCCCTCGCACTCGCTTTAATTTCGAATTGATGCCTCGCGAAATCTGATAAGCCCCCAGAGCTAGAGGAAATTGAAAGAAAGAAAAATGGTAATCGAAGCCTATTGAAGTCAATAGAAAGATCATCGAAGCTATCGAAGAGTAATCGAAGTCCATCGAAGGTTAATCTAAGTTATCGAAGGGTAATCGAAGCTTTCGAAGGTAATCGAACTCATTGAAGAAAAGGTTGGAAAATTCGATTACTTCGATACATGTTAGATAGATTCGATAATCGAAAACTAATCGAACTAATTAATT
>JAUJPO010046608.1:0-16435 GCA_032270745.1 Tiaropsis multicirrata
AAAATCCTTACGGCCATGAGGTAGTACAAATTTAAAACATTTCAGCTTGCTTCAAGCCCCTTCCTGATCCAACTGGATAATTTAAATGTTTCTATTAAACTACGGTTTTTTAGATGATAACCTTTGCTTTTTTAACAGGTCTTAGATTTATCGGAGGACTGCTTTTTCTTTTAATTAGAGTCTATTTTAGCCAATGTAGTTATGAGAAAAAAGCTGGATTTTTTTTCATTGAAAGGGTGTAGCCACCCTGCATTGGGTTGGGTCAAATTGGTTTTTCCAATGGTGTAATACAAATTTATAATTGTTCTTCCTTCATATGGGGGAGAGACTTTTCAACTAGGCGCAATGTTGGACAAAAGGGTTTCACCTATGGCGTCTTGTAACGCCAGGAAAATCTTCGAACTTGTAGCGCCGCCAGGAAAGTCTTCGAAAGGGAAAATAAACTTGTTTATCTCCAGATATTTAGTGAGTTCCAACCTCATTGGGATTAATTTTCACGATTTTTTGCTTTAGTTGCTTTTTGTCTAGAACCACTAGTAGAAGAATGGGATAAATTGAGTGAAAAACAATGAACAACAAAGACGAAATATAAGAATTTTTTTACACAAAATAAAATGTTTCTTGCCCGCGCTGACATTAACTTGCTTTAGAATATATATGTACAAAGAAAAACAAAAACAAAGAGGATGGTTTACATAAATTCTACACAAAATACATATAATTCATTCAAGGAAGAATATTTTGTTTTATCTTTCCAACGATTTGGAAATTATCTTTCCAACGATTTGGAAATAAAGTTAATTTGATTGACTGGAATGCTTTTCAAGCAAAGTTCACTTGACCTACTCAGGGCATTACTAATTAGTTTACCATCACAATAAAGTCAAAATTGCAAAAAGAAAATTCTCTAAAAACCTAAAAAGAAACTCAAAAATAAATTTCTAAAATCGCTAAACGCGCGACATTTGACAAATACATAAAGTATGTGTTTTGGATAACTATCAGACTAGTCTTTAAGCATATTGTAGAAAAGGCTGTGAATATTATGAAATTATTATTGGAATTAGCATCGGTACGTTATGAATTCAAATTGTGCAAAAAGAAAATCAAGGGGGCAAATAATTTGGGAATAGTTCTAACAATAATAATAATATAATTACTAAATTTATTAAAAGCAAGTATAAAAACAATGAGGGAATTACAATTAATAATTAAGTAAAAGCACTTCTAGTTTACAGTTTATGGACAAAATTAAATATCTGCAAGGTAAAACAAACATTTTTTCATTTTCATTCTATTGCAACCGTCTGATATACACTAACCGAGGTTAGACAAGCGTCTGTTGCGGCCTGTACCTAATTTCTCTAAGCATAACTTGTAAACGAAAGTATATGTACAGGTCGCCACAGACACCCTTGCGTAACCTCGCTGCTTTCTACGAATACAGAGAAAATTTTGTTTCCATCCGAGAGTGAAAAAGGCTGGCGTAAACTTTAGTAGTAGGGCCATAAAAGCCATTTTAGTGCAATTGATCTAAAAAAATTCGTCTTAAAATAATGAAGGAAACCCTTTCTTCTCTCTGCATACGTATTTAGTGTTCAACGGCCTTAATGGGAGCGTCGTAACAAGAAAACATCTCTAATACGGATTACGTAATGATACACAAATAAGGCGCTCCGGGCGGAGGCGTTTTCCTAGTTGCGACACTCCCCTGTATCCCATCATCCACCGCTCTGCGATATTCAAACTCTGTTCACCAAATCCTCGTTATTGCGTTAACTTGGACGCACTAGATTGGACTCTTCACATAATTTATAGCCTCGATACCATCTCCATCTCTAGACTTGGTTGAACCCCATACTCCACCCTATGTTTATTGAGGTAGAACTCCGTCATCCAACACTCATCCATCGAAAAGATTTTACTCGCCTATCCTCTCTTCTTTCTTAGGAGAATTTCGACATGGTTTTGTTGATGCGCTTTACAATTTTTCTTTGCTTGGGATCCATACGACAGGCTTACTTTGATGAGCAATTAATTCTTTGACTTGCGAATAAATTTCTTCATATGACTCACCGGTGATTACACCTAAGAAAGAAATTAATGATGATAATTTATGAGCTGTGTCGAGGTCACATTGAGTCATTTTGAGTTTCCTCAGACATAATCACCTTGGTAAGAATACAGACATAATCATAATCACCTTGGTTTATTGTATGAAAACGAGGCAGTCGTTGCTCGTGACCTAATTTATGAAGAGCCTATTCTTATAGGAATAAAATTCAAAAAAAACATTAATAACCCTTACCTGTGAAATACTCAATGAATTCTTGTTCTAGCTTTTGCGCGCGGTCGAAATTCTTAGAGGCGGGTTCGAGGAGCAATCGTTTGTTCATTTCTTGCATCCATTCAACAGAAAGAGGTTTGATGAAAACAGCAATGGGGTATAATTGTGCGACTTGCAAACGTTTGATGGCGTATCCACTCACATCCAGGATGCAATGTTTTCCCTAAATAAGTGGAATTGAAAATAATTATCCAAGGACTTTAACCAAGGTTTTTTGTCGTTTAAATAATCAAGATCGACAATCAAAACTTATAGCATAGCATATTTGCTTGGAAACATTTGGAAGAAGTCATAACTTTCACTTTTTAAAAGAAAGCCGATATTTTGACGACTCTAACTCACAACTAGCTTCGACACGGCAAAAAACCCGACTGGCTTAGGTATGCCTTCGGAATCGATTATTGAAGCTTTTGATCTTTGCATCGATAACTCATGATGACGTTAACGTTTATATAATAATATTTTCAGACAGCTTATGAAATTCTACATCTGATCAGCCTCTAATTTTGGCAATTTTTGAGAAACTAAGAGAAAATGAGCTACAAATCCCCTTATCCGAAGATTTTTGGGAACATTTTTCCAGGGTCCAGGGCTCGACTACGACAACCAAAGTACTACTACTACCCTACTGTCCGTTAGTTCCAAGCTTCTTCTCCTTGCTTTTTTCAGATTAAAGTTAAAATGAGCAGAACCGATATCGGCCAAAAACGAAGATTTCTTTATCACAATATTTATTTAGCCTCCCTCAGTTAAAAGAAAAATTGGCAAACCTTTTCAGAGACTTCTCGCACAGATGTGACACTTGTACCGTACAAGTTATCGTTGTATTGTCCAGCTTCGATAAACAAATGGTTTGCAATGTCTTGTTCCATTTTCTCACGCGAATCAACGAAATGATAATCGCGGCCCGAAACTTCGTTCTCACGTGGTTCGCGCGTCGTGTCTAGTAAAAAAAAAAAATGTAAAAAGAAATCAAACATAGACCCCATAGACTTGGGACTAAAAGTGGGGGCTGAAGGGTCCAAATTTATGGTTGGGCAAGAAGAAAATGTTGACATTTCGAGGGTCAAAAAAACTATTTTAGACTTGATAGAATTAAAGAGAGGACTCCAATACAAGTACCCTCATCTTCTTATCAACGAAGCATTACTTATTACATTACTTTTCTCCCTGCCCCCTCCCGTTGATGTCAGCAAAACTGAGAAGGCAGAAAAGAGAAATTATAAACATCGTAAATGTTGAATCGGATTGTTTTGAGAGATTTAGGATCTTGGCAACAAGGCAGCTACTCTTCAGAGTTTACAGTCATTTCTCTAATTTAGTGCGTTGATTGGTAGGGAAATTTTGAATCTTACTTTCTCAAATTGCTAAATAAGTACAGGTTCACTATCGCTTATAAGTTCGCCTATACTAATTTTAGTAAGGATAACAAAATCAAAATAAATCAAAATAAATCAACAAAAATCCTTTAAAGCAGTGACCCAAATCGATTCTCGATCAGGCAACACGAAAAATGATCAAATCGCAGCTCGTCACGAAATTTCGGCTATACAGTGCAAAGATTATCATAGATAACGTATCACGCTCCAAAATTATTTTGTCTAATCACGATCACGATCACGCTCAAACACGTCATGTTAAGTTCATGTTAAAAGGTTATAAAAAGTCACACTAGTAACCAAGCAATCAAAATTCCAAGTAGTAGAATTAGAAACAAAGCCTAAAAAAACAAGCTTTAAAGATCTAAAGTAATTACCTATTCAAATGGAAATCACCGATCCTAATTTAGTAGGTCGATCAAAAACTCTGCTTGATATGAAAATCATCGAAAGATGTCATTGCATTGACAAAAACTTTGACTTTATCGTCTATTATCGACGGCCGATATTTTGCGACTTTAATTCACAGTTAGATTCGAAGCGGAAAAAATTGTACAGACTAATAATCAATTGAAATGATGAAAAGAAAATTGAGTAAAACCTACGTGGAACACAGCTTCCAAATTCGTTCGGGAATTCTTGAATGAGATCGTCGTTCAGTCGGTCTTTGAGCGGACCCAAAATAATGACCGGTCGCGTGTACTTCAACTCTTCTTGACAAACTGATTCGTACGAGAGAATCATGTCTTCCGTCTTTTGTAGTGGGTCCCCGTCGCTGGCCATAGTGTCCCCGTCACCTTCTCCTTCGTTATTTTGTCGAGCTTTGAATGGTCGAAGTTTAGCGAAGTTAAAGGACCGTTTTCCTTTTGCGCTGAATGAAGCCCCGCTTGTTCCCTGGTAATGAAAGCATAAATAATTCTTGTAAATATAATCTGGGTTACCTTGGTTACCTTATGTTACCAGCCTAGCATCGAAAAGAACTGTAAAATAAGGAAGATGTGGTATTGAACAAAAACCTTATTAAAGACAATCGATCGAGATTTATAGCAATCTACTATCAGTCCGACTACCAATTGAAAGATGTGATGATGTTGCAAAAGTTTGCAATTTTTTTAATCAATCCAAATAGAACAATAACGAGCGTTGCATCAGTTTATTGTTTATAGTTAACAATACAATGCGTTCTTTTTGTAGTCGATTTTGTAATCACAAAAGCAATGTCCAGAAAATTTGCAACGCTTTGTCTTAACATAGAATAACAAATATCGCATTTCTAAAACAGGTTAATGAATTAATTTTGAGAACCAATCAACGTTTTTTGCTTTTCATTGCTGACGGGCTGCTGACTCGGTATCTGGCATATTAACCAAATCGATTGCCTTTAACTACAAGACTACAAAACTATAGTACAAACAAGCCCTCTGATAAATTTTGCCGTATTGATTAAAATTACGTCACAAACTTTTTCCTGCAAAGCTGGTAAAGCCTGTTTTCTAAACTTGATTTCCTGAGCAGAACAGAGCAGAATTAACCGAAATTGTTTTTTTGAAAATTGGGCTCTGTTGAATTCGAGGGTTTACGCAAAAAGAAATCCAATAGGAACCAATATCGAAAAACAGACTGACACTCCAGGTAGGTCTAAATAACGGAGAAACGGAGAAAAAGTGTTTTTGAGTTTAGAGGAACTACCAAGTGGTCCAGAAAGGTGTTTGATTGGATATAGCGACCGAAATATTCACAAAGAAAACATGCCTCGTAGTTTATCTAACAAATAAGCTAACTTAGGGGTCATTTCAATAAATTTGGTTAAGTATTTGTCGAAGTCAAAACTCATTTTCTAAATGTATGAAACAACAATTCAATTCAAAAACTCTATTCTTTTTAAGTCGTCGTCAAAATAGGATTGAACAAAGAGGATATTTTAAAATGAAATATTCTATAAAAATTATCAACATTTCTAAAAACGAAAAATTGTTGCTGTTGGAAGAGTTAAAATAAAAATGCCGTGGTTAACAAATTGAGTTGTGATTTCATTTGCATTGTATTGATTGCGTCTTTCCAACAGGGTTCTTTTTAGACATTTTCAAAAAATGTGTTTTGACTTTATCTTGACAAAATATTGTACCAAATTTAAAAAATGACACCTCAGATTATTAGACTATCATCTACCAGGTGAATTTATAATTGTCTTCCTAACTAGATAATATTGATCACTATACTAAATCAAATACTTTTTAGCCTCTTAGTCTGTTTACTCTGTCAGTGTTCCTTAGTACTAAGTCGTTTGAATAAAAGAGAACAATTTTTTGTCTCGATGCTTCGCTTTCTAAACTTGTTTACGAGACTTTACTAGGGAAAACTTGAGATTTTAAATGTTTTCTTAAGAATGTAAACGCAATGGGTTTTCGTATCGGGCAACAAAACTTATGGATTCCGACTAATACCTTAAAATGCGAAAATAACAATTCAAACATGTGAGGGAGCTCTTAAAATATTTGATTCAAATTAAACTAGCATTGATACTTTGGCATTAAACTGGACAATAAGCTAAGTACAACAACAAAAAACTTTATTGTGATATAAAAAGCTGTGGTAATCTACTATAATTTCAACATTTAATCTGTTAAAGAATTTCATTTATTTAAAGTATGCAGTGCAGTGTAAATGCAGAGAAGGTATTTTCTTTAACACAAGACTGTTTTGAATTTATTAACCCATACCTAAAGCAGCAATTTACTCTGCACAGCTACCGAGTGTGTTTAAAAGAAAACTGATTTTCCAAACGTTTCATTCTTAAAATACGCATTAGAATAATCTTGGCAGCATTTCAGTTACCTTCGCATTGCTCTCTTCAATCATCGCTTGCTTGAATTTAACAGTCTTCTGGCGAGCCCTTTCACGTCGTTCAACCCTAAAACAAGATTTTTGATGCTCACTTTTTGAATCATAAACTGACTATGAACTTGAATTATCTTTATAAGAGTCTTTCCTTTAGGTAAATTGTGAAGGGTTTCAGTACAACTTGTAAATGTAATATAAATATAAATTGTATTCATAGTGTGTAGAGGGGTCTGATTCCACTACTTAAAACCACCCCCTACTTAGGTAACCCATTCGGAAAATGCTCTGACTCCCCCCCCCCTTCGTCAAAACAATCCTTCCAAGTTGAATGTCATTCTAGAGATACTTTTTGTGAACCGGAGATGTCGTAAGATGTGTAAAATAATTGGTTGTTTAAAAGACCTTCATTTTTTTCATGTAAAGGTTTTTGTTTCTGGCTCTTGGATAACTAAATACTGATGCCTTACCTCCTTTTACTTGGGATGACACCCATTTCACCGGAGTCACCATCGTCATTCAATTTGACCGCTTGCCACCACTCATCGTCACTTGCATTCGTCACATGTAAAATATCACCGAATTTAAAACTCAAACCGTGGCTTGGTAACCCACTGTCTTTCGTTTTGTCGTATTCAAAAAGAGTTCTGTAAAGAAATAAAAAAAGTTGTGCCATCATTATCATCAGATAAATATTTCGAATTCAAACCCTTATGAAATTTTTCTTCCAAACCACCAGATTGTTGTCAAACAAAAAAACAGATAAGCTCATGGAGGAGACCAAGCTTCAAGAACCAGGGTAGGTCAAGTTAACTCACCTAACATAAAGTGTTCGTTTAGCAGATGTTTTCAAACTTCCACCTCCTGTGCTATTCATCATTCGGTCACGTAACTGATGAATTTTTTGTTCGAATCGGTTATATTCTTGCGGTTTGTGTTTGAGTGTTAGGAGAACTTCAGTACCAGCACTTTTCAATGCAGCCGCTGCCTTTTCGTGTGTTGCTGTTGTCAGCTCGATTTCATTAACCTGTACGTAAAAAAAAAGAGAACTATTATAACGAAAGACAAAAATTTCTTATCCAACCCAAATCCTTCTAGTTTTGAAATAAATATGAAGCTCATACTTTTCGTCATTAAACTACTAGCCCAAAGTAACATTTCTCAATAAGATTTAAAAGGCTACTTGATAAATTAGCCCCTGATGTGTGGGCTACTACAAATACTACAAGTTATTAATGTTCTTTCCACACAGTGATATTACGTTTCAAACAAAGTTGGTTCTACCAAGAAAAATCAAAAATATTCAGACAGTCTAATAGTGTGTGGTTTCGACGAGAAGATAGTACTTTGGGCCAGTATAAAATAAAGATATATGATAAACCACTAAACAGATTGGATATCATCAATCATTCATCACTCCTTCTCTTTTCTGTTTTCTTAACTTATTTTTTTCTTTTGTTTGGCTACAAGATTAAGAAAACAAACTGAATAAATATATCAAAATAGGGTAAAAGGTTTGAAATTGAAGTTGGAATAAAAGAAGAAAACCTGTCTTTATATGCTACAGTAGAAGTAACTATTCCTTTTGTTTTTTTATTGTAATAAAAAATAACACCATACTATCTTCCATATTCTACTAAATTTCTTGATTATTTTGGTACCAAATAAGACTGACATTGAGAAGAAAAAACAAAATGACTTATATGGACCATGACTTATGAGTGTTTAACAGGGAATATAAAAAAAGTATGAGCTAAGGCTATGATAAAATTACTTACATATAAGATTTGATCACCCCTCCTTACTTGGCCAGAGAGATCTGCAGGTCCACCAGCCAAAATGAATGAAATGAAGATGCCTTCTCCATCTTCTCCTCCGACAATGTTGAAACCAAGACCTGATGGTCCACGTAGTAAGATAACAGTTCTTGGTTCACTAAATATACAACGACATTATTTGATAGTCAGTAAGTCAGCTTATAAGGCATACTAGATTTTAAATTGGTAAATAGTGAACCAAATTTAATAAATTATACCACCAAATGCGGAAACTTTTTTCTGGGACACCCAGTAGTACATAATGAAAATAGAATTAATGTTGATTATAAAAATGTTGGTTAACCTGGACTCGTCAGCCTCTGATTCGTCAACAGTATGAGCTTCCAATTCGGCTGATGTTACATCGGGGACTTTTTCCTCAGGCAAACCATCCTCACCATCTTCAACCTCGACAGGAACTTTCGGTGCCGGTTCAACATCTGATTCAAGAAAGAGAGAATACACAAAATCGTAAAATGTTATCAAATAAAAGCAGACAGCTTAAATAACAAATGGACAGAACTTGATACTAAATAAATTAAAGAGAAAACAAGCCGAAAGATATCAAATGTCAACATTTAATAAAACCATCAACACCACTAAATAAATGAGGATTAGTTCCATGGCTCACTAACTTTTATGTAAAGTGACATTTCGTTGATAAGTTGAGGATAATTTTATTGGATTTCTCTCTTAAATTCTATCAAAATGTAGGCAAAAATGGCAGTTCTTGACCCTTAAAATATCTTGCCCAACCATGGTGAGCAACATTTTTTGAAATTTTATTTTTGGATTCCCCAATTTTAATCCCAAGCCGGGGCCCAGGAGCCCACTTCTTGCTAATTTATACGACTACATTTGACATCATATGACATCATGAATGACTGATTTTTGAAGATTTATCATCAACTACCAAATAAACCGTGTTGCTTTTTCAATATCAAACAATTTGTAAACTCAACTAATTATATCATGACTAATTTACCTAGACAAGTTCAATTTACTTGCTAGTTTTGATTGAAATTTGAAACTGACCTGCTACAGATGAAGGGGTAGGGGTTGGTTCATTTACAACTGCAGAAGTGACCATGGCAGTTGGTTGTGGAGTTTCGGGTTTCTTTTTTCGTGTAACATGAAGCGTCACATCTACTCCTGTTGACTTCAGAACCAGGACAGCATTTTCGTGAGTTGTGCTTTTTAGAGGTGTGTCATTAACCTGGAAGTAAAAATAGCAGAATGGGACAGTTAACTTCAAAGCAAATGTGATAAAATTGGTGTAAAGAATTTCAAATTTCCAAAAATGTGAGTTTTCCATTGTCTGTCTTCAAATCGAATGACAATCTGAATTTTTTTGGGCTGCATCCTTTAATAAAATGACAGAGGAATACTTCTTAAATTATTGTTACAGCGTGGCCGAGTGGAGCGGACTAAGACGCTGCAAAACGTAAACTTTTCATCAATGAAATCTTGATAGGTATGACTAAAAGCTGTATTTCTGTAATTGCTTCACTATGTTTGTGGAATTTAGTGCTAGTTAACATCACAAAAAATCTTGGTCTTATTAATCCTAAATAACCCTCTCAAAATACACTATTAACTATAACTAGCTGCATAGCAGCGTCAAACCAGAGGCTGCTTGCGCTTATTGAAATACTTTGTTTATTTTTTTTATGTCTTTTTTGTTACTTTTGTATATTTTTTGTTCCTTTTGTGTATTTCTTTTTGTTTTGGAAAAAATTCAATGTGCATGAAAGTAATTTAATTCAAACGTGTAATCAATTTCACTTTAAGTAAATACTCAAAAAAGAGAAAACAAAAAATGATAAATCATACCATATTTGGTAATTCAGACATTATTAACGAAATAACGAACAAAATTAAAAGAAAAGAAAGGAAAAGATCTTACGGCTTGAGAAAACGAACGTGACACACAGACAAACAAACAGACAGAATACAGCTATTATTATATAGATACTAACCAATCTCAACTCACCTGTGTGATTTTATCACCAATCTGTAGTCTGCCATCAACATGAGCAGCACCTGAAGGAATTATCATTGTAACAAATATTCCATCATCTTCAGTATCGTCACCACTGTCTACACCACCGGCGATTGTGAAGCCTAACCCAGGTTTTTCTTTGTGAAGTTCAATGATCAAATTCTCTTCTTGTGATACAACTCTTTTAATTACCTTAAATCAATGGAAATACAAAACATATAAAAAATTGTTTACCTTGTACTAATTATCAAGAGACTTGAGTTTGGTAGAATCAAAACATTTGTTCCAAAGAGAAATACTTACGCATACATTAAATCTTAAACAAATCAAAATCTTACCAAGTTAACTTTTGTTCCTGCATCCTTAAGAGCTTTCACAGCCACCGAGTGGTTTACATCAACAGTACTAACATCATCAACTTTTAAGATAACATCACCAACTTGGATTCGACCATCAACTTGGGCGGCTCCATCAGGGATTATTTTTGTAACATATATGGAAGGGTCGTTGTCAATGTGTGGAGCATCTTTACCACCAGCAAGACTGAATCCTAATCCTGCTCCTTCCTGAAAAAGATTTCAAAATGTTGTCAAATGTCAAATTATGTGATAGCCAAGAATGTGTTTTGTGTTTTCACAATATCAAATCCTGCAAACAAAATAATTTTAAGAAATTTTACCTTAAGTAGAGTGACTTCAAGGTGGTGTGAATCTTTTTCTGATATGACCTAAAAAAATTAGAACATTTTTAGATGTGTTGAAATAATCTAGTACTTGATGGAGAAAAGTATTATCTTTGAACTATATGATTAAGGAATTATTATTGTAGACAAGAGATAAATGAGTCTGAATACAAACTTACTTTTCAATGTTTATAAAACATACTAAATAAGATTCAATGGTTTTGCATTTCAACTTCCTTTAGATTTATTTAGAATTCATTAATTCTGAGAGGTTCTTTAATTTGAGGGCTCAGAAACACAAGAACATCAGAAAGAGTAAAAGAGAAGCTCTTCTGATCATAGAAAGTATAAATTTTCAAATAACTGTGTATGAAAGATAGTTTGTTTTAAAAACAATCATTGCAAATAGGTGCTAATTCTTGAAATAACATGAAATATGAAACCTGAAATTTTTCCTTGAACTTGGATATTAATCTAGATTTTATTTTGAGCAGAGTCGTAAAGGAAAAATGATAAACTCAAACTCTAATTTATATCAATTCCAAACTACTACTCTTGGAACACAATAAATAAACAACTACAGTATGTTGAAACTGAACGCAACTAAGGCAGTTTCAACCAGTCTCAAAATAGTAGTAAAAACGGTAAAAAATACAATGTAATTAAAAATTGAAAAACAAAGTCAGGGTGGGCAGTTTCAACCAGTCTCACGCAACATACTTTGCCCTTGAAAAAGTGCAATGAAAACGAAAACGAAAATTTCAAAGCTTATACCTCTTCTGGTACACTCCCATTAGTATCATTGTGTTCATTATTTTTATGAGCTTCAGCAGCTTGATTCTGCGCTAAGAGTTCTGCTTGTTCATCTTCTTTCAATTCTTCCTTTTCAAGCTGAAAAAAAAAAATTTAATGCTAATTCCTATTTGGAATGAAAATCAACTAACCAAAAATTCTAATATTGTGAAGTTTGCAAGTAATAATAATACGCCTAGACCCGATTCTAGTAAAACACCAAGATATAAGTCACAGTCAAATTTGCAAAACTGTACAACTATTAATGCTGACATCCACAATATTAGTAGTCATTAAAATAATCAAACAAGCACTCTTTATTTATTGAATGCTGCCCAACTTTCTAAAATAAGGTAAAAAATAATCTAAAAAATGCACAGCATCAATTTTGTTGACAAATAAAAAGTCAATCTTCATATTAAAAGCAGCAAAGACAATCAGTTTTTCAGGATTACTAATAATTTATCAAAAAGGATGTAAAATGATGTAATGATTATGAACCAATTAAGTATATGATGATGTGATTAATTACTTTATAAATTATTATCTGACATCTAAGATAATGATAATAAATAACTTTCATTGAGAGAAAAACTATTCAAATCCAAATATCAGCAATGCTTCAAAACATAATTGATCATTTTTTTTATATAAAACAAATAAATTTTATTCTTTATATTTGCGTAAGAATTCATTCAATAAAAGTAAACATATACCATATAACCCTTATATAACATAAGAATGATTAATCTTTTTTCGTGATACACTTTGATTTTAGTAAGAAATTCTATACAAATTTAAAGTCTATTTAGGAAAATTGTTACATAAAATAAAATTTAGACAAAGAATTTGACAGGCTGTTACCAATAGTAAAGTTCTTGTTGAAATTTCTTCTTAATGAATATGTACTAACTACTAACTTATTTTATTTATTAACCCCTTTTTAGTGGAAAATTATTTTGTAAAAAAAAAGCAATGGAATATGATAGATGCAAGTTGATTTTTCTTCTTCTTTGTTTCTTTCTTCCCTCCTTTTTCAAATATTTAAAATTTTTTCATTCATAAATTTAGGATACACTGAAATCTCCTAATCATGATCATTTTACTTACATCTTATTAAAAACATAATGTAGATGAACTTTATATTTCCTAGAGTCCTTTCAATGATATGTCAAGGTAATTTCTAAGGGATTTAACAGAAAAAATTAGCTTGACATAATTTTCATTTGTTTTAAATTTTTAGGTATACATTGAAACCAATTTTTGCCATGGTTTTTTTTAGTTCTTTGGGTTTAAAAAATGACAATTAGTGGCTGCTATTAGACAAGCGATATAAAATATACAATATACAAACTAATTTTAATTGATCACATTTAGCTTAGAATAGAAAGCTGACAGGGAGGTTTAGTGTAAAGTTGACAAAACTTTCACTGCATCAAACCAAATTGGACAAACTTTTTCAAAATCCACCTAAATAGTCACTCGTTACAACAGGTGGTTTACATCTTTCACACCCATAACAAAAAAAACCCACCAATTTAATTTCATCGCTACTCAGCTTCACTGTTCAAATTTTGTTTATTATGGCCACATGATTATATAGATTTAACAAATGGTTTGTTGAAACAGACTGCCTGAGCAGAAAAGTTTCATTATTATTGCAACCAGGGAAGTCTTCAAGAAGGTGTTGTACAAGTATTCAACTTTCTATCTTTATAACCTCTTATCTTTCCACTTAAAATAAAGAAAATCATCAAAATTGTCGGTGTCAGAATTAGGATTAATGGTATGTAGCTCAAGATAGCTTCAATATTACTCTATTTGGGGGTACTTGGGATCCTCCAGTCAAACATTAAATAACGGCCAGTGATTAAAGTGCTTGGAATTTTGCTTGCATTTTGCCGAACTACCAAAATCTTGTAAATTTTGATGTTTGAAACCGAAAGTATAATTCAATGTCGTTCTGCTGGTTCACACCAAGTATGTTAATTAAAGGAAATTTAAGAAAACGGAAAAATCCAAGCAACTATAAGAAAGCCAAACAAGTGTGTTGTTTTGGTAACCAGTAATTTTTAAAATATAATTAGCGTGCTTTTATTTTGGTGATCTCGGGAGATCAAAAAACAAAACAAAATGACGATACAAGTTGAAGTAGAAACTTTTAAATGCATAGGAGTAATCTGATATGTTCATTCTTGCTTTGATTTTGATGTGAGATTGATAAGCTTGGTGAAATCTTCAAAATGGACTTGTTGTTAGAAAAGAAGACCATAATAATAAAGACCCTGTTGACCGTATTTTACCCCAGCGACTTTTATCTACACACTATAACTTAACAGAGGAATCTTGTATATCACTTTACCGGATTTCACCAACTTCTATAGCCGGTTTCTCGAACTCTTATAAAAAATCTTGAAAAGCTAGTTACACTAAATACCAAAACTAACGAAAAACCAACTATCAGTAAAAAAACAAAGAAATAAAAAGCTATTCAAAGCAAAGAGTTGTCTAAAATGTACCTATCAAAATGAAAGCAAAAAGTTTAGATTTGCTAAAAAAGATTGTTAAGTTTAAATGTTGAGTAACATACCTTCCTCTTGGCTTTCTTTCTGTTGAGAGGATTGATACAAACAAAACGCTTTTTGAGGCTTTTTTTTCTTCCAGCCATAAGTATTTTATATGAGTTCTGTCATTACTTGATTGTCAGTTCAGTTTTGGGTGTCTGGGTACTTTGTTGGTAATCTTCATAGTGAAATCATGTAATATTTTGATGTGCGGTAAAAGGAGCGCTGGCTAAGCTTTTGAACCAAGCTGGCACACTGTACCAAAATTAAGCGAAATCAAGATCGGCTTTTCGTTGTGATGGATAAATTTTCAGACAACTGTAATCCATGAAAACCTAGGAAATCCACTTAATGATAATCAATAAACTTAGTTGGGGCTAACTAAACAGTCCATCAAAGAACCAATTTGGGATTAAAAAAGGTCTCGCGCAAATAAGTTTAGTCTTATTGACAACTCAGATGGTTCGAAAACCGTAGTACAAGTTCCGTTTTTTTACCCACCCGCAAGTGTACGCCCCCTTTCTTCCGTGTACAAAATACTTGCGGTGCTTTGCTACGTTGAAGGAATAAGTATTTTATTTGCAAGGTTGAAATTTTTGATAAAGTCAGTATTTGAGATTTAAACAATTTAATCTTTTGGTAAAATGTATGCTGCTATACAATTATAACAATAACCATGAAAATTAACTAAACGTGTCATTTTTTATGTACAAATGACGAGCACGGTGTGTAGATTCTTTCAATGGTGTCAAATTAATTATGAGCTATGAAAGGGAGTTAAAATCTTTTGGGAATATAAGGGGCTAATGAGGATTGCACATATTTCATTATAAGAATTTAATAGAAATCTTTTTTAAGAATAAGTAGAGTAAATTCCACACTGAGTACAAGAACGCGAATTGCAAAAAAAGCAATTCATTATTCTTATAAGTTAAGGTTCATTGTAGCCTTGTATCAAGCTTCCAAAGGTCTTTATAAGAACAGTGCTAAGAATGATGAAATAATACAATTGATGGTTTTGTTCTTATAAAAAAACGCATAGAGAGAAAGGTGCTAAAATATATAATTGTCAAATAAGTGGTGATAAAATATTTTCTAATCAAAAATATATTTTTTGTCAACATTTATTTCATTATGACAGGGTGTTTATAGCGTTATCACGTCGAATAGTGGTGAAAGGGTTAGGAAGTAACATTATAAAACCCGGTTCGATCTGATGAGAGGTAAAAGTAGTGTTTTCTTAAGAGTATTACAGTATGCTTGTCTATAATGATTACGTAATCTTTCCTACGGAAACAACCCAAAAGCCGAATGGTTGACAACTAGTTTTATATTGTTAAAAATTCAAAAATAGTAGTAACGCCCTGGTCGCCTTTTTAGGGTGTTTTTGTATCAAAGATTACGTAATGGTTTTTATGAATAGGAATACCACAACAACGCTCGCTTTACACTATCAGCCTTTTAAAAAACCGTCATAAAAGCTGGTAAAAGGTTCGGATGGAAATAAATTCAATTTTTCTCTTGCATATTGATTCTGAATGGTGCTTCTTTCTTTCTTGAAAAATTATAAACAAAAAATGATCTGGAAAATTATGTTCATTATTAAACCCTATGGATAATGAAAAGTTATTAATACACTTTTTTTAAAGAACAAACCATACCAGGACAAAAAACTTGTAAACTTATTGTCAAATTTTCTTTCAACTTTTATAGCAAAACTAAGAATATCTTAGAACGTCTGACATAAAGTTCTTATAAAAAACGTGTTTTTACCGCTCGCTGTATAAAATGAAGATCAGATTCTAAATAACTTTTCATACACCTAAAGTATAAATATATGAAAATCTTCAACCATTCATACATATGTCAACTCAGAAACTCTTCACGTTTATAAATATCGTTCGGTTGGGGGATTCATATTATGAAAAGTAAAATTTCTTAACCTTTACAGCGCGCTAACTTTTTTGAAAAATGCTAAAAAAATCATCATTTTTTTGTGGAAATTTATTCTTTC
>JAUJPO010046619.1:0-16434 GCA_032270745.1 Tiaropsis multicirrata
GTCTAGCGCTGTGATCCCTATCTAAGGATAGGGCCTATTCCCTGTGCTAAGGGAAGGTTTATGTCTGTCTGTCTGTCAATAATTGAAAATTGTCTTAAAAATACTGATGTTAGATTTGCTTTCTCTTAATAAAACCGACACACGTCTCGATCTCATTTGACATTTGTCTTATCTCAATTATCACACTGCTGTTTATTTTGTACCATTTATTTATATTTTATACAAAGGAGGTCACCATCATCGACTTTATTTTCTACTGAAAGTACTTTCCTGTCACTAGTTTTCTGAGAAATCTTTTTCGTAGTACATTTAAAATATAAACAACTTCTAAAAGCCAAAAGTTTAAAAGAACATCAAATCAAAAAGAACCATATCCAAACAAAAATTTGTCTCTTTTATTCAAGCGGTTTTTAGAGACTTTTGTACTAAAGAACGGCGTGGTCTCAAATTGGATTATGGATTTCCTTTGGTCAGTGTTCTAAAAGAACTTGTTGCTAATTATGATTCTAATGAGGGCTCCTAAAACCTTTTAAATCTATTTAGGTTTTATTGGAAGCTTTGTACCCGCTTTCAAATTCAAAAGCGATTTCAAAAGAACATTATTGGGAACAATAGCTCTATTATCATAGTTCTATTGTTGAGAACAATGAAAGTGCGATTTCAAATCCCAAATCTTTTTGTTTTCTTTATAGTTGTGCACTGGTAATACTATTAACAAACTGGCACTGACAAAGAACATAAGCTTTTGTGTGGTAAGTTTAAATTTGTACCTTAAGGGGATGAGTTTTCGCGATTTTCGCGAATTTTGGCCATTTTCGCGAACTTAAATCCCCGCGAAATTTTTTATTTGATGCCTTTTGGTTTGCTGAAAACCCCTAGGAAAATGAAAGAAATTAGGTTAAAAACAGGCAAATTCGCGAAATTAAATCCTTGCGAAATCTTTAATTTTCCAATTCGCGAAAATAAATTCCCGCGAATATTAATTCCATTAAGGTATTTTGAAAATCATTTTTAAAGTTCAGGTTTTAAAGAACAAAAAGCTCTAGTTAAAAAAAGCTATAAAATATTCAAATAAAAAGTTCAAACAGCAGTTCCAATTCATGATATGCGTAAGTTAGCAATACGTCACTTTTTCTAACGCAGACAGCCAAAAATTCCGGAGTTTGCCCTCTATTTTTGCAAAAAAATCCGGAATTTGTCCCCTATTGGGTGTTTCCGTTAGGAAAAATGACGTAACGAAACTTATCTCCTATCGTGAATAAGCCAAGGACGCGAATGACAACTCTAATGGTAATGATAAAACATATATTCAATGATCCGTTTGTTTTTAAATGCCAAATTTGGACTACACGGCCAAATAGTCCTTCATTCCTTCTCTCTTCGCATATACACGTTATTAATCAAAATAAACGATGCGTCCATCCGTTCTTTTACATGTTTGTGACTATCATAAACCCTATGAGATCATTGTCTAAATAAGAAATTCACACTTTTCTAAAAGACGTGCTTAATTGCATGCATTCTTTTTTTTTATTTCGTGGCTATTCAATTATCTCCAACCCACGCATTTCTGGAGAAAAAAAAGCGATTAAAGGTACACTCTTTTTTTAATAAGAACAATTTAATAAGAACAATCAGGCTCAAAAATTTCCAAAAATGGTATTTTCGAGTATTTTTATCCTTTTCTCATTTTCATTTTTGAAAAACATAACAGGACATATCCTAGCTTTACAGTTAAGAACTAAAATTATAAGACTACAGTAAAGACTAGGTTTAAAAAGTGTCTTTTCCCGTCAAAACAATAAGAACAATTTGAGACTGGAAGTATAAAAAAAGTTTGAGCCTCAACTCAAATTTACTGATTCTTTTAAAAAAAGAGTGGTTTCATGATGAATATTCTTAACTTTTTGGCGGAAATCATGTCTAAAAATTCTTAACATATTCTTAAAGTCATTTAAGTTATTTTCAGCGTCAGTCGTGCCAAAGGAGTAATATAAAAACCATTTAATTGAAACAATAAAAATTAGTCAAGCTGAATCCGTATGAGAAAATTTTTAGATTTATTCAAGGAAACATTTCAAAAAATAAAGTTGACCTTAAAAATCTTTAAGATGACAATACTCTTAGGACATTCTTAACTTTTCGGCCTATTTCATCCTTGAATATTCTTATAAAACAAATTGTTTATTATTTGCTCAGCAAGTTCCACAAGACGATATGAAAGATGAAGAATAATTCACGCAATTCTTTTTCGAAATTCACACAATCCAGATTTTCCGAATTCAGGGAAACTTCCACGTAAATTTGTGAATTCACGCAAATCTCAATTCACTTTTCAAGCCCATTCACGCAATCACGCAACCCGCTGGGGAGCCTAGCTTTATTCTTATATAAAAATGACAGTTGCCGTTAATCGAAACAAAAAGCAATGATATCGCGGTGATGAAAAAAATAATACAAAGATCTAATTAAAATTGTGATTAATCTTACATTTTTTCAATGTAGAAACTGAAAATTGACATCAATTGCTATAGAAAGTTCATTAGAATCAAAATAGCAGACTGAAGAAAGAAAACTAGAATAATTTATGAGGCACATTTCGACAACATTATTTTCTTCAATTCCCATTATCATCATCTACAAAAATTTAAGAAATTCCGAGATTTCAAACGCAAATAATCCCAAATAAAAGTGCAAACGATCTTTAATACTGAGGTCCCGGGAGGGGGGGGGGGGTGGCAAACCCTGGTAGGGTCGAAAAATCACCATAAGTCGTATAAACTAACTTAAATTATACTACACGATGTCTTTTCAGCGTTTTCAGTGCCGTTTCGTTGTACTAGATACACTTTGAATAATTAACCCCGTTCAGTCCGTGTGTCCCATTTATCACCATTACACTATTTTTATTTTATAAGAGCCAGTAAATTTCGGCTGAGTCCCAGATGTTCTTAACTCTGATCCACATTTTCTCAAAAATTTAACACTTTTAGATATATGACTAATATGCTTCTCTTGGTCTAAGCTTTCATTGGGAAAATTCCCATGCTCAAATTGTGAGTTCTTTATAGTTTTTGGTAAAATTTATCACCAAATCTGAAGCTCGGTGTTCGAATCTAGAAATGTGTTCTTAAGCTTATTGTGTTGGCGGACAAAAGACGTTGAATGAGGCGTTATTGTGACATTAAAAGAAAAAATTACTCTCCTTATCGATCTTTCATTAAATAGTTTCATAAATTACATTAATTAATAATAATGGTAACCACGCAAAAATGTCGATAATTAGTTCCAATAAATTAATCACGTGATCTAAAGCTTTCGTAGCAAAACATTTTATGTTACATAAAAGCGAGTTAAATTTCTGTCACCTCCACTGCCAATGACTAATTTTACAATTTACTCTGTTGTTATGTGGACTTGCCATTATGACTCCTTAAACATTACATCAATTCCTCGGGCACTCGATCTTTAAACTACCGTATGTTCGTCGGATAAAGATTGTGGGTTTCAAAATCGGACCCTTACAGTGCACTGAAAAATTTGGTGAAAAACTGACCCTTACAATGGATTTTTTAGCCATTTTCTCCCAGTTTTAACAAGGATTTTCTAAATGTTCTCAAATTTCCTACCTATACAGTACACGTGGGCTTTGTGAGAACCTCGAATCTCGATGCTTCGTTCTCCAAACTCGTTTAAAAGACTTTACTCCGGAAAACTTGAGTCTATTACTATCAAGTCTATTAAAACCTTTCCCAAAGTCGAATCCTTTGAGACAGGTACTATAAAACTCTTATCACCCATAATTACCAAAGTGAACACGCACCCTGAACGTTATTACAACGCCCAAATAACATTGTGACGTTGAAACGACGTTGTTTGGACATTACAGCGACGTTCTGTTCTTACTCATGAATTGAAAATTGGCAAACTTACTTCTATTTTTACTTGACGCCGAGTTAGACTGATTACCTCTTCGATTCGTGGACTCACTCTAAAATTGTCCTCCTTAAGAGATTATAAAGTTTTACCCCCATGAGTCCTAGTCCCCCTTCTCTCTATGGGTGGAGGGGGAGCATCATGATGTTGATTCCGACCTTCCACTCCAATAGGCCACGGTATCGAATAAATATTAATCAAAATTTGCACCTCCAAAAGTAGTCATTCAGTCAAAATAATATACCTGGATATAATACTCCGTACGAATTTTTAACTGAAGGTCGAAAGTGAAAATTGGCAAACTTATATCTAAACACGCCTCCACTAAACACATATATCAAAAATATCCTAATGTGGTCTAATTGGGTAATTATGAATTAATGAATGTTAAGTACGGTAAGATTACACGAAGGCGAAAAATATTTTGGTTTTTGAGTTTACCAAACACGATTTCCTTTTTATAAGAATGTTCATCATGAAATGTCATAAGAATTATTACCATCTTAAAATCAATCAATCGAACATAATCGAACACTATCGAATGATTACGATTTGATTGCCGAAATTATGGGTAAAGTTCGATTGATTCGATCTACTTTAAATTGATGTTCGATTGATTCAAGTTACGTTCGATTGATTCGATCTACGTTCGACTTAGTTTGGTTTACGTTCGACTTAGTTCGGTTTGGTCGAAGCCGCTTGCCTTTCCGTCCGCGCGTCCGATAATCAGTAGAAACAATCGAATTGATGTCTTATGAACCATTCAAACTTGACCAATCAGCTAAATCTATCGAATGTTGAACGAGCCAATTGAGCCGATTGGACGTAGTCAAATCAATCGCATGCTCAATCGAATCCAGGCACTAATCGAACGCAATAGAATCAATTATGAAAATCGCGGTAATATTCGGTTGATATTCGATTGCGTTCGATTAGGTTCAATTGATTCGGTGTTTGATTCTTTCCATTGACATCGTCTGGACAAAACGTCTTTTGTTTTCAATCAAATGTTTTTTTTGTTTCTCTTTTGGCGTTTTTTAAGACATGAACTGATATAAGAATACTATGTTAAGACTATTCATCATGAAACAGACACCAATCTTATATAAAAAAAGCGTTTATCAGTTTTTGGTTTTGTTTAGGCTTGCAATATTTGAGTAAAAGGTGTTCTCCTGAAAATTTAATACACATAAAACAAAGATTATGACATTGAAAAATCCATCATGACACTATTTGCCTCCCTCGCCCTTAAGTTAGCCTACCTAATAAAGTATTTTGTGGCGAGAGAGAAAAAGCCATATTATTGTCGAAGCTCCAATTATCGGACACCCCAAAAGGCGGACAGCTCTGATTAGCGGACAGATTTTTTCCCCCGAATTTAGAGCTTATATTACCAAACGTTACAAAAGACGGACAGCTCCAATTAGCGGACACCAAGTCGAATTTCGCTAATTAGAGCTTCGACTGTATTCTTTTGACGGGATTACGGTATTTTTCGATCAATAAAGCTCATAGTATTTTGAGACGTCAAATGTTCCTCTCTAGAAAAGCACACATTTCATGTCGTTTCGAAAGTCAAGTACTCCGGCTGAGATTAGTTCTCAACCTAATTGATTAATATAATTTTTGTTTCTCTATTTCTAGATGTAAGCAAAGCACCAAGTCGAACAAACTCAGTAAAGGTAACATGATTTTACTTTTAAGCGCTCATAAGTGCACGACATACTAATATAGCTCCATTACAGAAGCATATTAGCACATCTTAGAGAGAAATTACCGGCAAAAATAGATAAAAGCCAGAGCAAACTATGAAGAAAACGATATAGACGTGAGTAGACATTTCAAAACTACACATAATAAATGTCCCTTTAACCCCCTTCGTTGTTTGGACGTCAAAACGCGATCAAAACAAAACGAAAATTTCCAAAGGAAAGGATACCCTTGAGCCTTTCTTTGAAAATCAAGAATAATTGATAGTATGGTTCAACACATGGTTTTGTTTTCTTTTATAGTCCACAAACAGATTATCATCAGGAAGCAGTCCATCAGGCACAAACGGGACATCGGGCATTAAACCAATAAGTAGAACAAGAACATCATCAACGCCATCAAGTCCTAGAGGATCACCACCCAATGGTGCTACACCGCCCGTAAAGAAAAGAACATCTTCCAAAAGTACGCGCTTTGCCTTTTGATTTCAATAGAACTTAACCACAAGAGCACAATAAATTTCGAAGAAAGTTTAAATCTCAAATGTAATGTAAGAGGGTGCAGTGAACACAGAACGTCATTTCGATATCCAAACAACGTATCATGCTTATTGTGAGGGTGCAGTAGATATTCAGTCAACTGAATATTTGATTGCACAAAAATATGGCAGCATGGAAATTTCGCGGTCATTTTTTTTATTTTGCGGTTGCAGCCAAAATGTGACCGACAATTTCAACTTCTTCTACAAAAAAACATGGTTAAAAGATTACCTCATCGGACAAAACTTAGTCTGACAATATTTTAGTCGCACAAAAATAAAAAGATTAGATTTAGTCACTTATTTTGTACTTATAAGGTACATAGCACAGAATATAAATAAAATACTGGGTTTCCTGTTTTCAGGTATTTCGGTGAAGAATAATGCGAACCGAAGATCAGCTTCAGATCTACCTTCACCATCGCCGACATCACCAGGAAACGCAAGCGATCAAGGTACCGCAGATGGAAAACCAAAACTCATCCTCGCTCAGTAAGTTTTGTGGGTCTTCCCAGCAGACGCAAGACGTCTTTTCAACGTCTTTACAATGTTTTAACGTTGAAAAAACTTAGAAAAAACATTGAAAAAACATTGAAAAAACGTTGAAAAAACCTTGAAAAACATTGAAAAATATTGAAAAAACTTTGAAAAACGTTGGAAAAACATTGAAAAGACGTTGGAAAAACATTGGAAAAACATTAAAAAACGTTAAAAAACGTTGAAAAAACATTGAAAAGACGTTGGAAAAACATTGGAAAAACATTAAAAAACGTTGAAAAAACATTGAAAAGACGTTGGAGAAACATTGAAAAAACGTTGAAATACATTGAAAAAACGTTTTGTGTCTGCTGGGTTGGTTTTATCAATTCTTCATGTATTTTTGAAAATTGAAAATTTATGTTTTTTGTTAATAACTTTTATTGGCTCACTTAACCAAATTTAATGTATGATATATACAAAAATCTGAATTAGTCTTTCGTCTACATGTTGAAAAAGCAATTTAGCTGTATACCTTTTCTGGGGTACCTGGTAGTACGTAAAGACCATCAGTTTGTTGATAAAAGCTCAAAACCGTTTGCTTTTCAGTCGAGATACCCTTCGTTGTTTAAGAAAGCTGATGAAAAAAATATTTGCCTTATGAAATTTAATCCTTTGTCCACAATCTGGCCTACACAGAATTTCCACGAAGGAGAACCGCACATGCAGAAGCAAGTGCTGAAGTGCTGGTAATCCTTTGTGACTGGAGCAATCGAATTTTGTTTTTTTCCTATCTCATAAACCTTTTACTAATGAGTAGATTCAGATTCAAAGCGTTGGTAATTGCATGGTAATTAACAACATTTACAACAAATTTTCAAACCTCGTTTTAGGAAAAGATCAGCACCGAAGAAAAGACCACTTAGCAGCTCTGGGTATAAGGCATTCTCTTCATATACAGTTGATTCCATGTAATTCGAACTCCTATAATTCGAAAACTCATACAATTCGAACAAAATCTTCGGTCCCGTCCGACTTAATTAAACTTAATTACACTCCTATAATTCGAAAACTCATGTAATTCGAACGAAATTCTCGGTCCCTTGAGGATTCGAATTACATGGGTTCAACTGTACTTACATTCCGTTTCAACACTTTCAAATATTAAATTAGCCGGATGAAATCAAATTTTTGTGTGCATTAATTTTCACAAATCTTTGGCCAGTGTTTGTCCACTCGTTGTTTTTTTTCAGAAGCTCTAGGAAAATGAAAAAAATTAAAAGTTGTTGAAAAAGTAATTCATTTCGCCGCTAAGATTTTAAGATAAAGCAAGAACCAAATACGTTAAACTGATATTTGCGCGCCTAAAAAATGGCGATTTTGAAGAGATGATGATTTATTTAGGACAAAGAGCCATGCCGTTAGATCAATTAATTAGGTTAAAATTAATTTTGAATAAATAACTTAATTTTTTAGGTCATTTAGCGACGATAACAAGGAGAATGCTGTCGGTAAGGAAGAATTTTCATGCTTTTTCAAAGAATACGAACGATATACTATTCTCGCGTGGCAAAAACCTGGCTTGGGATGTTTCGTAAGAAATGTAAATGTAAGAAAGATTACGCAATAAATATTATGAATTTTGTCACGTCATTTTTTTAATGTAATGTTTTCCTCTTTCAGATGAAATCGTGAAATTTTACATTCGCGGAAGAGCCATACGTTTATATCGACCAACTGAGTTCAAAGATGGAAATCCGGATGGAAAAGCACCGGAAGAACATCTCAAGTTAGACTGGGTGTATCTTTTTCAACAAAATAATTTTGTAAACGACCCCATTTTTTTCATCTACTCTTTCGAGTTGAATCTGTCAGACCTTCAAATTTTCATTTGTAAAGACATACACTTGATTGACTTTATCGTGTAACTAAAATTATTCTAAAACTGCAGGAAATTCTTCTTTTCTTTTGGAATTATAACTTTACATTTAGCTAAGATAAGAAAATTACTCGAAAACTGCTACAGTTTCGAGAGGCATTTTTTTGCCAATTCTACATACTATAACAAGCAAATGTCAAAAAATTATCCCAGATCTAAGGGGCTCCTTGTAGGCTGCTTCTCGTCTAACGAAACGTGCTTATTATATCTTATATGCGTCCAACGGTTTTGTATAGCCGCGATTCAGACTAGATTCCTAACAAAACGACAGATTCACCACCTGAAACGCTGGCCTAACAGACAGACAGACAGACAGACAGACAGATTCTCAAAAAATATTGAGCTATCATATACCGAAAGAGAAATAGCAGTATTTATCCATAAAAACAACAAAATATCCTTAACAACAAAAATAACCCAAACTAACCAGGTATGGATACAGAGGAAAAGATTGTCGCGACAATTTGTTCGTTTTGCCGACAACCGGAGAATTGGTATACAACATGGCCGGCGTGGTTGTACTGTATGACCAAAAGACAAACAAACAAAGACATTTTACTGAACACAATGATGATGTCAAGTGGTAAGTCAAATTTCTTAGAAAGCTGTGGTTATACGTCTTTCAAAATTGACGGTATACCTTATCGGACAAAACGTGTCGGACTAAATTATTCGTCGCCCACGAATATTTTCGTCACTTTTGTTAAAAAAAAACGCAAATTTTGGCCTAAAAAACTTCTCTTTTTTTTGGACTTTTTTTCGTCGGAGTAAATTATTCGTCGGACAAAATTTACGTCACCTCCAAAAAATTTCGTCACTTTTGTCCGACATTTCTTTTGTCCGATAAGGTAGACAGTATCACTTATTTTTCTTACAGTATTGCACTTCACCCAAACAATGTTTTGGTTGCAAGTGGACAAGTAGCTGGCCATGGTGATGATGCTAAGGTTTGTAATGTTTTATTTTTTCTTGTTTAATTTCCCTGCAATAGGGAGGAGTAATGTCTAGATTTGTTGGAATACCTGTCGCGTCACTAATTACCCCAGGTGACAGTCCGGGTCACATAATAACCAATATTCGAGAATGAAAGCGAATTCGAATCCCAAACATAAAATTGTTTCAAAAAAAAAAGTTCTGAGAATAAAGAATCAAACTCATAGATTATTAGGCAAGAAAGGGTACGGGGATGTGCCGCTGGTTAGGGTACCTTTTTTCACCTAGAATCCCATTCAGGGTCTCTTTTTAGCTATCTAGAGTCCCATTCAGGGTCTCAAAAATACGAAAATACAAAGGTCTGAGCCTCATAGGGTGTCTTTTTGGGAAAAAGTAGAAAATTTTGAGAAAATTCTCTCACTTCAGTCCCATTTAGGGTCCCTTTTTCGCGAATTTTGAGTCCCACGTAGGGTCCATTTTCCGAACCCCAGCGGCACATCCCCGTTGGCCGGCAAAGGTAGTACCCTCCCCTCTAGCTAGTGTTAGGTAACTGTCTCGAGATGGGAAGGACTCATTCCGTTCTCCTGAGGGCCTTCTTCTAACTTTAAAGAAACATTACCTATTACCTCATTTCTTTTTTCTCTTTTTTTTCAGCCGCACGTTCGGGTATGGGATAGCACCACTTTAGAAACCAAAGCTGTTTTAGGTTCTGGTATATTTGAGCGTGGATTGTGTGCACTTGAATTCTCAAATGTATGTATAAAGTTTTATGAACATTACAGTGATGATATCAAATATACCCAGCAGGCACCGGCGAATGTTGTCATTTTCGTCATGTGTCTGAAGGGTTGTCCAAATACTACTATAAATATATCAGTATATATGTCACTATAGCATCGTAAATATCGCCTTAAAGTTCTAGGGTCATTTCCTTGTAGAATAAGACTATTAACCCTTCCAATGCCGATGTCCAGTATATTGGGCATTTGAACATGTCACTCAGCAGGCCGACTAATTTTTGGCGAGTACTAATTTTTGGCGAATTTGGCGAATTTTGACCAGTGATGGGTCACCAAAATAAGTTCTGTTTGGTCTGTCATTCGCCAAATTAAGTTCTCGCCGAAATTAAAAAATCGGTGACTCGCCAAAATAAGCTCTCGCCAAAATTAAAGAAAAATCGATTTCGCCCACTCGCTAAAATTAGTACTCGCCAAAATTAGTTCCCTTAACCGCAACTTTTCTTCCGCCAGGCCGGGGTCCAGTATATTTGGCATCGAGAAAAGTCATTTGCAAAGGCCGAATGACAAATATACTGGACATTAATATAGGGTTTTGACCCATCGCTGCTCTGCAAAAAATATTTCTGATTTCGGGTGTATCAAAATAAACTACCTTATCGTTTTTAACAGGCCACAGGTCAGTATTTGGTATGCATTGATGAAAGTAATGATCACGTGGCATATCTCTATGATTGGGAAAAGAACCAAAAGCTTAGTGAAGCTAACGTAAGTTACTAGAAGATAGATTCATCGTATTGAAGTTTTCTTTATATCGAGTGATAGAATTACTTTGCCAATGCGCACTTAAAGATACATCTCCGAAAGGCAACTTTAGATCATTCATATTGGTGGTGGACATTGTGGTGGTGGACATCAGACCTTTAGAAAGGTTTTTGGAATAAAAAGTTTTATAAGATTTGAAATTGGCTCTCAGATTTTCCCTGATATCCATTGCGTAATCTTTTCATCCCAAAAATGCTGGATATTTCCGTAGAAAAAAATAATGAATACTAACAAATTGGTCAAAAATTAACACGAAAATAATAAATTCCCAAATAACATTTTCTCACAAAAAAACAATAGACATCAAAAGAAGTAATGTTCAGCATGAAATGGCAACCGAATAGCGATCACGCTTTTATGACTTACGGAAAATCCCACATCGGTTTCTGGAAGATTAATATCGAAAATGGGTCAGTGACCATGACTAGAAGAAATGGAATTTTCGATGTAAGTTATAAAAAAGTTTTTTTTTGTCTTTAGATGACCGAGGGGTTAGATGGGATTTCGATGTTATCAAAAAAATGAATTCCTTTAAATGTCGTTAAATTATTAGATAGGCCGTGATTGTTACGACGGGCAAAAGGGGTGGGGTTATGTGTCCGGAAGAAAGGTTAAGATGGTTCATGTCCGGGGTAAATTTGTGATATACCCGAGGTTGGAAATGTAAAAAATGTTCGTGGGTAAATTATAAAAAAAAATCTTATTGATTATAAAGATTGCCTAATGTATATTTCCTTTAGTTTTTAGCCAACTCCAAAATCTTTAAGTCACTTTTATCCGATTAAACAGTTAAAAAAGACCAAATTTTTAGCCGGACAAAAATATTAGTTGAACAAAATTTTATTCACTTTTTTCCGACCAAGTTTTGTCCGATAGGGTAACCCATAATACATATTTTTAATCTGATAGAAAATTGCCAAACCGAAGTATGTGGTTTGTGCTACATACGCACCAAACGGAAGTGTCATCGCTGGTGATTCTAATGGAAACATCTTATGGTTTAATGAGGGCGTTGCCAAAGTATCCAAAGCTGAACAAAATGTCCATAAGGTATGCAAATAAGTTTTTATTATGAAAAATGAAAAAATGAGGTCTGCAAATCTCATCAATATATATATGTCTAAACACTTAAGACATAAAAAAAGATGACGTGATGGAAATATCGCAGGCTCTACTATACTTAATGCACCATGTCACTGTGCCCCAGGTACCAAAAGCTCAACGGGGGATAGTCGAAACTTCCAAACCCGCTGACTCAAATAGTAATAATCCAGAGGGGTTATACCAAATCTCCGATCGCTCTTTCGTCATATGTTCCGTGGGGTGGCTCTTTGTATTTCTTTGTTTTACCACTGGTTGGGGATGGCCAGTGAGGGCGGATCCCAGTGGGTCACAAAAACAAGGTCTGAAATAGGCTTTAGTAATTTATAGTCAATCATAACAGTTTCTTAAATGTAGAGACAAGACATTTTTCAGAATCCAAATTTACAGCGGAGAGCTCGATTGACACGAGGATCGGATTGAGGCTTTGGTTTCTAATGAAGTTCACAATCACCATCATTTAAAATGTTTCATAAGGTTCCATTTTCTTAACAGCGGAGAGCCTAATTGACATAAAGTGGTTTAAGCCTGAAAATCTGGCGTAGGGAAACAGTCAAATAAATCTACCCTTTAAAACAATATTTTTATTCGTTCCCTTTTTCATAGGGTGGTGTCTTCTCTTTGACATATGTGGAAAGCAATGGCGAATACATATCAGGTGGAAAAGATCATACATTCATCGCATGGAATGACAAATTGGAGCGTATTAGAGATATCGGAACGGTAAAATAATTTCATTATCATACCTTATCGGACAAAAAAATGTCGGACAAAAGTGACGAAATTTTTTGGAGGTGACGAAAATTTTGTCCGACGAATAATTTAGTTCGACGAAAAGAAATTCCAAAAAAAAAGTTTTTAGGCTAAAATGTGCGTTTTTTTTGGACAAAAGTGACAAAAATATTTGTGGGTGACGAAAATTACGTCCGACGAATAATTTAGTCCGACGAAAATTTAGTCCGACATTGTTTTGTCCGATAAGGTAGATCGATAACCTGTAGCTTGTGGCCGGTTAGCTCAGTTGGTAGAGAGCCAGCCTCACATTCGAAAGGTTTGTAGCTTCGACCCCGGCCATCGTCCACTTAACGATTGAGTAGCACAAAATACAGGCTCGGATACAGAGGTAGGCTATAACATATGGAGGAGAGTGCACTAATTATGCTATATACCTTATATGGGAGCTTGTTACTCTCCTTGAATCCGATAACCTACTTCCTGCATCCGACCCGAAAGCAGGTATACTGAATTGCGGTGTTTCCATCGCTCCACCTGCTCAGTCTAAACCAACCAAGAAGTCAAGCGCTAGCGAAAGAGGGAAAGACTCCCCTGCTGTGCGACCACCACCGACACAAGGCCTCCCCGATTAACTTATTAGCCATTAGTTTATTCCGGTGATTGAAAAATATCAACTTACCTTCATAGTTGTCTGACCAATACGGACCACCGAGAAGTTGTGTGTATGACGTCACAAATGAACAGTTTCTGATTGGTACATCCAAGAATTGCATTGTTCAAATGAACTCCGATTGGACGGAAGAGAAAGCACTTGTTCAGGTAGGTCTTTTACTAAAAATACAAACATGAACCATATGTCTGAGTTTAGTATTCAAAAAATTATTTTTCATTAAAAACGATACTTTCAAAAGCATTGAGTGGGGTTTCGTAAGAGGGCATTTATACCGTGTTTTTCTGCTATTTAAAAAAAGTCTACACCTTAATGTCCGACGTTGCAGCCAAATTTCTATTTCCCTTGAAAATTAGCTCCAAGCCTTTTGAAACATCAAAACATGTTGAGGAAGTCAGACCAAGAATTTCGGTACGAAATCCAGGGAGTGTAATTTTTGCAAAATGACTTCCTCATCACTAGGAGTACGGATTGTTTCTGGAAAAACCCAATGTAAGCTGTCTTAGTTTAATCTTTAAACCTTAGTATTAGTATAATTTTTGTTTGTTTGTTAACAGGGCCACAGCGACGAGATGTGGGGTCTTGCTGCTCATGCATCAAAACCCATTTTCGTAACTTGTTCACATGAAAATTTGGTTTGTGTCTGGGATGGGGAGAAACAAGAGTTAATATGGTCATGCTTTATCGAGGTATAGCTGATCACTTTAAACCCAGGAAGCATATGACGTCTTTTTACATTGACGTCCATTATGTTGTTTTGACGTTGAAGTGACGTTAATATGACGTTAAAAAGACTTCTGTGTTTGAAACAGGGTATCTTTTGTCGGCAGTTTTATCGAATCTCAATGCCTAACCTAAACTATATCTATTTTGAAATACTTAGCCGCCATAGTAAAAACCACTTTTTTCCTTTAGAAAGTCATTAATATCTAACATATAAATTAAGTGATCAAAAATAAAATATTTTTGTATGTCAATATTTCTCAAAAATCAATGATGTCATCCATGTGTTGCTTTTGATTTTGTGACTATACCTTCATCACTTGGTGTTGAAGATCAGTGATGAAATCACCAGTAAGATTAGAAACTCATTTCATTTTAATCTTTCTTTAAATACTTTCTTGATTTTGAAGGATGGAGCACAATGTACAGAGCTACATCCAAGTGAACCATTTGTTCTTGTGGGTACCAAGAATGGAACGTAAGTATAAAACAATACACCCCTTTTTTTATATTTATAACAACACTTTTGTAATCGAGAACAATAGAGGAACAATGGGTCTAAATTGTTGAAGAACAAATGAATTACTAAGAATATCTCAGGCTGAGCCAATAAAAATACTTGATGCTTATAATTATAGGTGATTGGATACTAGATTGTTTCATAGTCAGCATAAAAACCCCGGTCTGGAAGTCTTTTGTTTTTGTCTTTTGTTTACATTTTGAACTTTCGTCGGCAAAATGGTTTGTTTTGCTCACTTATTGATCATGTGATCAAAAAATAGACCAATCCCAAGAGAACATATTGGTAACGTGATCAATAAGTAAGCAAATTGACATTTGACTTTTGTTTTAAACAAAGAAAAAGTTGACCAAAAGATATATCAATACATTGCCAGACCATTGTATTTTATAATGACTATGATTAAATCCCTTAGTCATTTTACACTTCGAAAGTACATTTTCATGCTGTATGTAAGTAAAGCGTGCCTCGTGGGGTTTCTCAAGCCATATGATCTTAAGCGCTAATAGAACAAACCCCTCTCTTAACAATAAAGACAATGAAGAAATACTTTCGGTTAGGATCGATCACTTTCTCATGATTTTGTGGGAAAAAATCGCCAAAATGAATCCTACGTATGGTACATTTTACGTATTCCCAGCGGATAGTAGAAGGAGGCAGAATGCACGGAAAACAAGTTCCGCTCGATTTCTTTGGCAATTTTTTAGTATTTTACAGACCAGAACAAAAGGACCCTAAAAACCTTCACCGTTTGAAAATCAGCTTAGAGACTGATGGAGACAGGAGTTGTTGAGCATAATTTGGTGAAGAAAAAAAAACGACAAAATAACGAAAAAAGGGTAACCCAGGCCATATATTCGTTTCCGCGTGACCGGGTGACGCAAAAAAAACAAAAACATGCTAGGATGTGATAGTGAGTTCAAAAAATATAATTTTTTTGTTAAAGATGTTTGTTTGTTTGCTTTTTCAAAATTTCAGAAATTCTTGCACCCATTCTAAAGTTCATATTTTTTGACCTAAAAGGACTCGGCCGGTAACGCGGAAACAAACTTTTTTTAGGAGTGGCCCCATGCTCAGATTTTTTGTTGAGTGATAATGATTGTATAAAGAAGGTCAGAAAGTTTCAGCTTTACATATTTTTCCCTCACAAACAGCCTGCTTTTATCTACCACGACCTCACTAGGTCTGTTATAATTTCCAGGGTTTTATTTCCTCACTCGGTCGAATTCCCCGAAACAAAAATTTAGGGTTTCGGAACACTTAGCATGCAATCCAAGCCCAGGGCTAAAATAAAAAATAATTTTTTTAATGAAGGTGTTTTTTGGGTAGTATTCGACCAATACACACTTTTCTTTTATAAGAATAGTTTTTATAACAATATCAGATTTTGGATTTTAGAACAATAGAAAAATGACCCTTAATGGAAAAACCCTATTCTTATAAAAAAGCATGAAGGTAATGATAAGGAGGGATTTCATACTAAAAAAGAAACGAGTAATAAAAGTTTTGAAGAGAAACAAGATTCGCAAAAATGCGACTAAATATTTCCATTTCCGAGCCATATAGCTAATGCAATATGCTACCTTCTAT
>JAUJPO010046630.1:0-16434 GCA_032270745.1 Tiaropsis multicirrata
TCCATCATCATCACAATAAAGTCCAAAGTTCAAGAAACACGAAACGAAACGTAAATATTTTTCTGGCGAGCATCTCCGTTTCATGAAGCAACAAAAGCCCCTGCGGGGCAATAATAATAATTAAGCATGGGTCATAAAAAGAAAGGATGAAATTAAGCGAATTGCAAAGTTTTTTTAACATATTTTCGTTCCTCAGCAGAACCTTTTTGGGCTTTTTTTGCATTCAAAACCTATGAATTATAATTTGACGGAATTTGGACGAATGTTATGTAACTATGTCGTATTTATTCTTATTCTTTTGCGGCAATGCGGATTGTTTCTAAGAAAAAATAGATGTTTAAGGTCCATTTATTCCTATGTCGACGGTCCCACGTAGTATCCTTTTACAAAACCCAGCAGCACACCTTAGACCATAATTTCAGTACGCCACTCCTTGTCTGAGCTCCAAGAGAGACCATCAGGTTTTATTGTCGTATTTAATAAAAACTAGAAATTGCAAATCAAAACAAATCAAAACAGATCTACTATGCTGATGAATTTTGAATTTTATTTTTACGTTTCAAATGTACCTTTCATTTCCTGATACAAAAACAACCAGCCCGTTTTTGTAACCTTTTTCCTACGTGACCATGCTTTTGTTTTTCTTATTTCACCTTAGGATCGGCCTTGAGATACTACATGTACTATGAAGCAACAGGTGGACAACCTGGGGAACAAGCCATACACCAATATCGGCTACCTGCCACTTCACCAAATTATTGTATTGAATTTTCTTATCACATGTACGGTGCAGGAATGGGAAGACTTCAAGTCTTTTTAATCAGCAGAGTTACCAGTCAGTTGTTGTCAGTTTCTGGTAATCAACTTAATTCTTGGAAAACATTTCGCGTTCAAGCTACCGATGTAAATTACCCGAGCAATCCATCAATTACGGTAAGAAGCTAAAAGAATTCTTACAGCTCTTTGAATGAATCATTTTGTTCCAATGTCGCTGCTTACTTGTCCATTAAATTCACCTTAGGATATGACTTCGATAATTAACTATGTCTGTAATATTTCGGGTATGTTATGACATGTCCAAAGAACTGGTAAAAGTTACCATAACTTTTGCACCCCATTGAAGCGGTAGAAAATGCAAAAAGGATAACTGAATGGGATGAAGGCCAATATATTGAAGTTTTTGCCACGGGGTGTTATCTAATTCTTTTCTAAGCCAAAATTGAGTAATTTGATTTGGTTGTACCAGATTCTATCTATGAAAATAAAAAATAAAAAAACATTTTGATGGCGTCAATAGAAATTAAACATTTTTCAGTTTTTTTTGCTGACGTCATCACAATTTTCGAATTCTTTTTATTTTGACAGCTAGAAGTCTTTAGTCAAAATAGGTTGAAATTTGACTTGATTTGACCAATATATATTCAAATTTTGATTTTTGTTTTTTTTAGAACTCGATCCCCTAACTTATGAAATACAAAACACTTTGTTAATAAGTTACTTTAACCGTAAACAATAGATGTCTTTGTTTCTGCTAATAGATTTTCTTAAGAATACTTCAGTGTAAAGTCACCCTCCCTGACTTAATTTTTCTAAACTAAACTTGAGGGAACTTCTTTATGTGTTATGATGCGTCAAAACGTACAAAATAAAAACTATCAAAATATATTCCCTTGTGACCAACTGCCAAATGCAGATAGTGTAAACGCACTGTTTCATCTCTCGATTCACAAAAGAGTTTTTCAAAATGAAAATATTATTATCGAACTCATGAGAGAAATGATTCACTGAAATAAAATCTGAATGCTAGGAAATTGTCTAACATAAATCATAATCTTTTTCCAGTTATCATTTGTTGCTACCCGAGGATCAGATTTTACAAGTGATATCGCTATTGACGAAATCTCGGTTACAAATTGTTCAGGTAATAAGATACACAAATTATATCTGTCTAAAACCACATTGCTAGCTTAAAGACAGTTAGATAGATAGATAGATAAATAGATAGATAGCCTGGAATATCTACCCACACTCTTATATCAAAGTTATGGTACCCAATTTCACTCGCATAGCATGGGTTGACCCGGGCGAAGGAGCATTCACTTGCCAAGTGAATCCCAGTAACAAGGTGAGTATCGAAAGACAATTTGATGGTTTAAAAAGCAGTTCGACTCCCGTGAGGGCAACGAAATCGAGTTTAGTTTTTAAAAAACAAAAATACATATTTTCAGAAAGGAAATTCAGATTGTCGCCAAAGATAAACATTTCTCAGGGTTAATAATCAGATTGAGGGTTTTGATTCTATACGATTACCATCAAAGTATCACTTGATTAATTTTATTTTTCAGGAACTCCACCGCCAACCAATTCTCCATCAGGTAATTGATAGAGCATCTCTGCATCTCTTATAAAAAATGCACCATTTAGAACAATATAATACATACCTTATGCACGTATATACTGGAAAAACGAAGTCTATTTAGAGTGTACCCAACAGACACATGACGTTCACATGACGTTCCAAATAGCTTTCTGACGTTTGAAACAACGACATTGTTCGGACGTTTGAAACAAACAACATTGTTCGGACGTTTGAAACAACAACATTGTTCGGACGGTAAAAAACATTTCGTGCTTGCTGGGTAGAAAGAGCCCGGGACAAAAGGAATTATAAAATTTATATCCGTGTTTATATCTTGATGTTCAGGGTTCATTCCGTTTGGCCCACAATATGGTGATCAGTATGGACGAGCAGGAGATGATGTTTCCACTTGTTTTAGTGTATCCCAACAATTCCCGTTATTTACAACGACCAATCACCGACAAGTCTGCGTAAGTATTTTATTTACAGACTGAAACACTGTTTTACCGGGAGTGGTGATAATAGGTAGAAAATCGATCGGGTTGGAATCCTTGTATCAAAATATTATTTCCACTGGAAAGGGTTTATGGTATAATGGTAGGATAAATGATCAGCATTTTTTTTTTATTTGAATAATCGATTCCCAATGAAGTCACGTCACATTTTTACGGCGAATATTTTAAAATAAGGATTCAAATCTGGCTAATTTAAGTAAAATTCCGTCGATATGAAGTTGTTTTCGAGGGCAGTCAGAGAGACGCTATCTACCCAAAAATAGGGTGATTGTCACTCTTATGGCTCTTATCCCTAGATTTATCTACTTTTACTTAATATTTTCATATATATGGTAAGGCTAGGAATTTCGTGTACGGCGTATCCAACGTATACTTGTGCCATTAGGATACGTTCTCATCACTCTTTGCAGAGATAGCCATTCTTTAGGCTTATATGTATTTAATAATTTTTCTTCGCCTTTCAATTTTTACTCTTGAGAAAACTTTCTCATTTCATCATTTTTTGTTAAGGCCTCTGGTCATAGTGAAAAATCGGTTTTGGAATTTGAAGAAAAAACCTTTTGTTTTCACCCTCTTGATATTTTTAGGAACAGACTGCTTTTCAAAAATATTCTTTAATGAATTATATCATATGAGTAATTAAGAAATCAATGAAGCATAGCCCTTAAAAAGACGTGATAAAGACGTAAATCATGTACTTTTTACAAAAATGCTTAATCTCAATGAGGAGCTTTTTCCGTCGGATCTTTTCTAAATTACTCACAAATAGTTGTTTACATTTTTGCGGAAATTTTTTCTTATCCAATGCGTGAAAAGTTATGATGATTATGAAAAAAAACACTATTGTTACAAAAGTTTTCCGCAAATATATCTTTAGTTCCAAACTAGACACGTCATCTGAACCAAAACAAAATTCAAAATGTTCATTTTTCACCGAGAAAAAAGGTTCTCAACATAGTGAATAATTGAACTTTTAATTACAATAACGACGTTATGGACTTTAACCCTTTCCGTGCTGTGCCCTTTTTTGGGGTACTTTTTTGTTAAAATTAGCTAGGACAAACTTTAATCGTTAATATCTCTTGGACCAAAAGGAAATGGAGATTGGTTTATAGCTCATTGTTTAGCTGAAAGATTCTCTTTCTTTTTGGGCCTTTTCTGGGCCGCCCGTTTTATGCTGAGCGGCGTGGTGGGGGGCGTTCCTTTTTAACAAAAAGGGAATTTTTGGCAAATTTGGGCATTTTCTTTACCTTCAAGGTCAAAATCTCTTCCACAAGACCAAATCTTATGGGTTGCAACTGAATGCGCATTTTATTTCCGTCAACTCAGGCCAGAAATCAAGATTTTAAGTTGAAAATAGAAAAGGCAGGAGGGCTTCGCCCTCCTAGATAGAGCCAACATTGGCACTTAAAGGGTTAAAAAGACGTTAATCTCTGTTATTTTCCATGGAGAATCAATTTCTTTGTTTAATTTTTTTTTATTTTCTAATATAAATAGTTAAACTCGATATTTATAAAGTTATGACTGTTTTTTTTCATGAGATATTTCAATGAAAAAGTGCCAAAAAACACCTTTTTGAAGATTTTAGACGATGAAGCGTATTGTAACAAAAATCTTCCGAAAATAATTTTTTAGTTAGCAAACAGATAAACCAAAACAAAATAATTTTATTTAATTTTCGTCCAAAAAAGGACATCAAAGATGAAATGCAATGTCGGCGAAGCCCTCCTGCCTTTTCTATTTTCAACTTGAAATCTTGATTTTTGGCCTGAGTTGACGAAAATGAGTTGCATTACAAAAGGTTTTGAAATTTGGTCTTTTGGAAAAGATTTTGACCTTGAAAGTCAAAAAAATGCCCCAATTTGCCAAAAATTTACTTTTTGGAGACTTTTACCGTTTTTGGTCATATTTTGACATTGCGTAAACGGAAATACAAAAAACTTTGTTCAGTTACACTGGAGTCTGTCCTCTAGCTAATTGAATTGAAGAAAGGATTGATTTGAAGCCGCACCAGTTTGCCGCAAGTGAGTCAGGGCCGCGCGCCACGTTGACTTTGTTACAAAAGAACGCCCTCCGCCAGAAAAAGGCGAGACTCTCAGCTATCCAACGAGCTATAAATCAACCTCTAGCTCCTTTTGGTGCAGGGTATATTGACATTTAAAGTTTGTTCTAGCTCATTTTAACAAAAAAGTACCCAAAAAAGGGCTCCGAACGGAAAGGGTTAAACCAAAGATCTTTGTTGGTTAAACCCTTCATTTTCATATCTTCATCTTTTCTTTTTTGCGATAATTTGATTTTAGAATGCAAAAAAAATTGGCCAAATAATAGAAAATTTATGGGCTCTATAAAGCAGAAATTGACATTTAGTAGGTCTGAAATTCGGAAAACAAGGTGTATACTGAGCCCTTAAATAAACATATACATACAAACATGATGAGAGAAGAATCTCTCAAAACATTCCAAACGTTTAATTCTCGCGATCCAAGCTACGATAAACTTCCAATATATCGTTTTTTACATATTCCTTTTCATATTTCAATTATTTTGTCAACAGGTCCGGACATTTGCAGGGAGCGAGGCGTCCGAAGTGGATATATTGTGCATCCTACCAATCCAAAGAGATTTATTCAATGTGACTTCTATATGACAAGAGGCTGCCACAATTGTCCAGCTAATTTATTGTTTAATCCAGTTGGAAATTATTGCGATTATCCATGGAATGTTCATAGAAGTAAGTAGATATGAATCAGCAGATTTGCAGCGTTCTTTCATTGTCTTTTAGAATATTTTAGATTGTTATTATCGATTGAAAAAATATTTTTTGAGTAGTCAAAGAAAGCTTCTTGATTTTTTAAAATAAAGTGAAAACTAAAGCTGCTTTTATCAAATGCACATCGTTTTGAACAAGCCGAAAATTTCTTAATTTTATTCCCAAACATAATTTATCAACAAGAGTCATTCTGCCGGCATGAGAATATCAACTTTGGTATCAGTGGAAAGGGTATTAAATAAATATTAGTTTTAATCGATTTGTCTGATTGTTGCATTTCTAGTGATGAACCCAGTGGTACCCACAACCAAAACTGCACCACCTCCACCGCCAACTACTGTAACTCAAGCGGCGCCTACAGACACAACCGCAACCACCCAGCCACCAACACAAGCAGCACCTACTACCGCCACAACTAACCCCCCTCCACCGCCAACACAAGTGGCACCAACTACCGTTACAACTAACCCATCTCCACCGCCAACCACTACCACCACAACCGCAGCGGCTGCGCCACCAGAAACCACCACAACCACTAAAGCTCCACATCCTCATACAACAGTGGGTCGTCAAGACAACGATCAGTCATGTAAGACTTTATTTTGTTTTTTGCCATCGTTAAAATATAAGAACTAGAGTAATATTATTGCTGCTGTCTTTGTATTCTTGCTTAATTTACCAGCTCCAAGAAATTTGAGTATCTTAGATGAAATCGTTTTCCAACTAGTATATCCTTTTCGGATTATTGTACCCAACAGACAAAAACTGTTTTGACGTACAAAAAACTTTGTTTCAAGGTAGTAGGGCCGGTAAAGGTAATCAATAAAAACGACACATCCCCTTTTAATGGAGGCTCCGCCGTTGATGTTGAATGCTCTAAGACATGTCGTGAAGATTTCTAATTAAATTGAAACTAAATATATTTTTTATTAATTTGACAGGTCCAAATCTCTGCGAACAGACTGGTACACAAAATGGTCATTTAGCACATCCAACAAACCCAAAACGATTCATCCAGTGTGCTCATGGTCGAACTGCTGGATGTCAGAACTGTGCTCTTGGTACTTCATTCGTTCCACAAGTTGGCACATTCCCGCATTCCACTGGAGGATATTGTGCTTAAAAATTGATATTTCCTAGCTAGGGAAAACAATGATCAATCATGATATATACAATAATAACAAGATCAATGCTTGAACAACAAAGTTGTTAGAAATGATTGATGATTGACTATTGGTCATCGTTCAAAACGTCTTTTAAAACAAATGACAGTATCTACAAGTAAGAGAAAATACTCCAGGAAGAATTCTTTTTAATAATCAAAACGAAAATTTTTACTTTCGTTTTTCTATTTTTTTTCTACTATCATATATCAAGTCCTTAATCAAAAATGTTTGGAAAAAAATTTAATGTAAATATGTTTTTAGTATATAAAAAAATTTCAGTTTAATAAAAAAAATATATAATCTAATAAAGATTCGACTAGTTGGTTCGTCTCACCCATCATTATTTAATCACACCTTAAAATGTTCTCAATTGTTCATCTTGTCGTCATTCTTAACTGTTTTTAGGCAATTATTCAAAAGAATTTCTTCTTTAGAAAAGACTTGAATTGTTCTTAACTTTTTGACTATTGAGATCTTATATTCTTCTATGGTTTGTTCTTATACTATAAAAAAAATACACTTTTTTATTAAATATTTGTATTCACTGTTCGAACGGGTGGTTCTGAAACCGTTCCCGATACCACTATGCTTTTGATCCCTCCTCTTGAATAAGGACCGGTGCACACTTCGTACACTTCGTAGCTTTACTAATATGCAACATTGGACTCATCTAAAGGGTAATAAAATCTTGTAGAAAGTGATTTGGGAAATTATAGATTATATTATTCAGACTTTATTGAGAAAGTAGGCCCTTATTAAGTTGTGTTGTTTATTCCTCAACACAAACAAAACATGGTTAAATCGGAAAAAAAACTAAAAATATCGGGAAACCATCATTAGTTATTACGATAAGTCTTGCGAATACTGAAAATATGTTGCATCAACGTCAAAACGTTATTTGGACGTTGAAACAATGTTGAAATAACGTTGTGTGTCGTCTGGTGGTTAGGCACAGTAACCGCCTGGTGTATCTCCAACAGCAGCCACAAAAGATGTTCCGGGCGCACAATTGTTACAACCAAATGATCTACCGAACGAGCATTGTATAAATCTGTTCCGATTTGTTGGATGGGCAATATTTCCGTATTGAACACCTTTCTCCTCGCATAAGTCAGGGCCTGTGGTAGATGAGAGAGGAATTAAAGTTTTTAAATTGAAACAGGCAGTCTACTAAAGCGAGATTTTATCAGGGGTGGAATTAAGTCATGTCCGGGGTACACTTGTGATGTTCAAGGATAATTCTGTATTTTCTAAGGGGAAAAGTTGACGCTCGTCCGGGTGTTGAAAATGTAAAATTGGTAGGGGTAAACAATGATAAAAAATCATATCAACCACTTCTTCTCATATTATGTTTTTCTCTGGATTATAGCTCATATATAGCTAAATCAAAAGTCTTAGCTAATGTGCATATAACGGGTTTAAAAAAGATTTGACAATCGTAGTAATATCATCGTAAAAGCTAGCCTTGTTATCACTACCGTATCTGTCCAACTTTTTAAACTACATGGGGAAAGTGATGTTTGACAATGTAAATAAATAGAGGGATCCATGGTATGTTACCGTAGAAAAGATTACGTAATGATTTACGAATTTAGATTTCCTGGTGCAAGGACAACCCGGTAGATACTTACAATCTGGTTGATTTGTTATACCAGTAATGGGAACTGTTGGTGGTGTTGTGTATGACGTTGTATTTATCTTTGATTCTGTTGTAACAACGAGAACTGAAAAGAGAATTCAAAATATCAAAACTTTACCTTGTCAAACGACAATTGCCTTGTTTTCTTTGAGGAACTAGCATGGTGTAAAATAAAAAGTGAAAAGTGAAAAGCTCCCAAAGAGTAAAAATTAGTATTGTATAAGTAACCCTTTTGCGTATTCTGTTCACAGCAGGACAGCGTTGTTTCAAGAACTTTGTGATGTAAAAAAAAATGTTCTATTCCTGCTGGTCGGTCGGTATTTCCTAAAGTTCACTTACCTTTTTGTTTTGTGGTAAAGGTGATTGTGTCAGACTCCAGTCCTTTTATTCGATTCTTGATAGCAGTTACTTTGACCGAATATGATGTATCTGGATTCAAGTTCATAACATAAGTTGCGGTAACATTGCCAGAAACTCGTTTCGTGGTTGTTTGACCAGAGCTGTTAGTCACTGTAACTTCATATTCATCGACTGGATCCGGGTTAGCTGGCCAACTGACTTGAGCTGTTGTTTCGGTGATTTGGTGACGATGTACTTTTAGATGTCCAACTGGTTTTGGTCCGGCTATCAAGGGATTGTCAGAAAAACAAATATTATATTGTATCAGACTAGACTAGTGAAATAAGAAATAGAAGTTGCGAATAAAGGAACTTTTTGATTGTTATGAACGTAACAACTCACCAGACACGGGACCTTGTTTTAACGTCAAAGCAACGTTGCTTTGTCGTCAGAACGTTATGAACGTTGCAAATATGTTGTGTGTTTGATGGGAATAATTCTACTAGTAGAAACAGGCTAATGTACAACTGACCAACTGAACTTGTTTTATGGTTTGCACAGAACACATTGTTAAGTGAGAAGGTTTTTCCTTGAAAAGTTAAATTAAATGCAATATTTAGCTTAGAATGATGCATATTATCGTAAAGAAGAGACCAAATGTGTCAAATTACTTATCAAACTCCATCTCACTAACGAGTCTGATGGCCAGTTTAATACATTTGAGTTGACCACTAAATTCTATTTTTCTCAAAAAAGTAAAAAATAAGAAAAATATCCAGTTTAATGAGGCGAGCAAACTTTTCATCAAACAAAAATGGTTCATCAAATTAAATTAAAAAAAAACCTTTATTCTCACCTGTAACAAAATCCTTCTCTGTAGTTTCACTTGTTTGATTATCTGGTGAACGGGTGGTCATTTTGACTGTGTATTTAGTGCCAGATTCTAAATCCTTCAATTGAAATTTTCCAACAGGCTCTTTTGCAGCTGTTGTAAGTTGGAAGTAGTCTCTTGTTTCTCGATTGAACAATATGACTATAATTCTAGTATACGCTTGAATTTGGTTGTTTAATTCGTAGGTGACGATAACACTGTCTGTTGTAACATTTTTGATTTGAACATTTCCTGGTGCTGGTACCACTAAAAAAACAAATATAGTTTAGAAGATAGCGGTGGCCGGTAGTGGAAAGGCTCGTGGGTTCGAGCACCGATCACCTCAACAAAGTTAACTTGTTAAGTTGTCTTAATGGAGAATAGAAGTTAATTTGGACCGTAAATATAAACACCCCTGTATCACAGACCCGGTAAGACTCCCTACCCACTGGAAGAATCTGCCGAAAAATCGTCCCCGGTGAGAAAAATATCATAAAAATTCATCCCCATTGAAAAACTATACTGAACTCTCATCCCCACTGGGAAAAATATTAAGGCTTTGGAAATTCCCATTGGATATTTGAGCCGTAAACAATAGAATTTGAGAGTTTTTTCATCCCCATTAGCATCTAGCTGCTTCACTTTATCCCCATTGGCTGAAAAATTCTCAACGGGTCACTGAGGCAGGGGTGTATATAAAAATGCTAAAACGAATATATAGCTTAAAAGTTATTTTCAGACAAGGATGTAATTCACTTCCGCTTTTAATCCATGAAAAAATATACTCAAGACACAGAACGAAGAAAACCTTCTTAATTCGTTTGAGATTACACACAGTATCAACATTGATCTTTATTCCTGATTGTTTCACCTTAGATGTTTTTCAAGGCAACTTCGTCAATAAACTTAAGCTGTCAACTCCAACTCCACAAGAAAAAAGTGATAAAGATGGAGAGAGCTGACTTTTGATAGGACCCAGCAGTCACTAGATGTTGGTTTGACGTCATTTCCACGTTAAAGAATTGTACAGACATTGAAACAACGTTAAAAAGACGTCTTGTGTCTTTTGAGCAACGGTTTCTGTTACCTTTCCGTGCCTTCACATTCACCACCATAATCGCCAAAGTCGCTGCAAAGAAGAATACCCTTTGGAACAACATCATCATTTTGTCGCACAAGAATCTTTTGCTGGTTTTCTCAGTGACTTACTTGATTGAACTGTTCTTTTTGTTTGGTTACTTAAGGTAAAAGGGGTCCGTTTTATACATTTTTTACCGGATTCATATTCCCAAGAAACAAGGATTTTAATTGGATATAGTTTTTTCATGCGGAACATTCTCACCAGGTAAGATATATCCTTTGCACGATTTTTTCATCAATGCGGAGATTACGTCAAGTTTGAAACCTGAACTCAGGTTACCACTTTTAAAGTTATGCCAGCAGAAAGCACGGAACGTTGTTTTAACGTTCAATGAAACGTTGTTTCAACGTCAGAATGTTATTGGGACGTTGAAACAATGTCGGAATAAACGTTGTTTTGCCTTCCTAGGAAGAAGCGACGTAAAAGAGATCACTCGTCATTTTTGACGTTCTTGTGAAATTTCCGGGAATATCTTCCAGGGATATGATGAGAGGATCTGCAAAGGTCATCATAATTTACTGATAGCATGTATTAATATTGTTTTACTGGCGGATTTCCTTTGCATTGTATTATTCTGCAGTAAGTTTTACTTTGTAATTTACAAATTGTTACTATGGAATAACCTGGCAGTGGTTTTTGACGAGATATCTACTGTATTATGTAAAAATCTGTCACGCTTTGGAAAGAAAAGGGTCGCAGTACACATATTTCACTGCGTACACTAACTATATGATGGCTTTTGTAAACTTATTGATTAGTTTATTACGCTCTATACACTCTTTTTTATGAGTAGAACCAGTAAATTTTAGCCGTAGCTCGGATTTTCTTAATTTTGTTTTGATCAAAATTTACTCAAATTCGCAACCCTATATATAATGCCTAAAAAGGCTTCCATTGGTTTAAGCTTTCATTAGGAAAAAAGTTCTTAATAGTTTTTGGTAAAATTTACCACCAAATCTGAGGCTCGATGTTCTTATAACATTGATCTTATAAAGAAAGGTGTCGATGAAAGAGCAAAGTAGTCGAGCAAACAAAATGAAATTGACTCCCTTCTTAATACACCTAAACAGGAAAACAATTTTAACCAATATGGAAAACATGCAATCATTTAATGGGTATGACTTTGTAGAATATCTGTCATCATCTCTGCCTCGAATACTTTTCTTTGAAAACATGTCAAAAATGACTCAGCGAGTTCAAAAGTGCAATCACCGGCGTCAAAATGACGTGGGATGATTGGGAAATATCGCGCAAAGGGTATCTTGCCAATTCGAATGAAGTCATTTGAACCTCCCATATGCGTATCTATATCCTATAAAAACCTTGTTTAAAGAGTTAAGGAAAAGAGTTAAGGAATATAGTTTATAAACTGTAAAATAAAATTCATTTTAATTCTAAACCAACATCATACATAAGGGCAACTTGTACGACGAAATGATGTTGTTTCAAAGGATATTCTTCTTTTCAGCGACTTTGGAGATTATGGTGGTAAACACACAGAAAGGTAACAGAAGACTCCGGCTTCAATATTGAAGAAGAAGAAATTAATCGCTATATGTTGCTGCCTATTTCTATTTTGTTAAAGCTTTTTTATATTTAGGGTCCAAATTCACTTCTAATCTCAAATAAATACTTTCAGATATCACTCGGACGGTCTTCAGGGGGAATTAGCGACACAAGGGGTAACTTTGCTTCCTGGGGGGGGGGGGGATACTTGGGCAAAAGCTATGTCTGGGTAAGGGTCGGTTTTTCAAGCTTCCCGAGTCTCTATAAGGGTTGGTAAAAACACCTCAGTCTCTCTAAGGGTCCCTTTTTTAACACGAACTTAAACATTATTTTATCTCTTCTCTGCGTGTATTTATTTGAACAGGCCAGTTGCGTCGACCGCACGGGGCTTAGGCAGACCGAACATTGTATTTCGCTCTACATCATAAAACAACGTTTTAGTGTAGACTGACCCTTATTATTGTTGTTTTTCAGTCTCTCTAAGGGACCAAAAAAAAAAAATCTGATAGTCTCTCTAAGGGTCGGGTTCCGGAGGTTCGGTCCGCACATACCCAGCATCCCTCAACCCTAGTAACCCACAGGATTTGCTTCTAAACTATATTTGTTTACTAGTGGTACCGGCACCAGAAAATTTTTAAATCAAAAATGTTACAACAGACAGTGTTATATCGTCACATACGAATTAAACAACAAAACTCAAACACTAAAATTGAAGTCATGTTGATCAATCGAGAAACAAAAGAGTTCTTCCAAATTACCACAACTGCAAAAGTGCCTGTTGGAAAGTTTCAATTGAAGGATTTAGAATCTGGCACTCAATACGTGGTCAAAATGACCAGCCGTTCACCAGATAATCGAACAAGTGAAACTACAGAGAAGGACTTTGTCACTGGTGAGAGAATAAATACTTTGGAATATAAGCTTTTATAACATTTCTACGATAAAATACAGGCTGTTCTCTCATCCTCTAACGAAACGTGCACTTTCTGTGTGTTTACCACCATAATCTCCAAAGTCGACTGTTGCACTTTTTAAAGAAAATAGTGGGAAAATCTGTAGAAGTTTTCCATTTTCCATTTCGAATGTTTTGATTAAAATTTGACTTGCATGGACCTAGACAACTTTTTTGGTCAGTTTTAAATTAGCTTTTCAACGATATATAACACTTGATAATTTAGACAACTTTATTTTTTTGCAAAAAAAAGTGCTGACGTCATCAGTCACGAGACATTTTTGGGTGTGTCTCTTGAAAAAAGTTTTCCTTATGCCATGGACATCATTTGTGCCAAGTTTCATGCTTTCGTCACCATTTGAAGTATTGTTGCATTTTTTTGTGTTAACACCCCCCACTAAAAGTGGAATGTCTTCTCACTCGCCTCTCAAGTCGCTCGGATTTTACAACTCGCTAAATTTTGTGTATTTTACAGACTGAACTAAAACCGAATCGGAAACCAAAAGGGAGCAGACTCATACGTCCAACGGTTTTAGTATGGGTCTGCAAATCAGACTAGATAATAGTTAATATATGCGTTTCTTCTAAGCTACCGGGGGCAAGGGCCCAAGAGGAAAGTTTTTTTTTATCAATTAGATTTTAAAATACATTGATATATAGAATAAAAAGTGCATTGTATGTAACATAATATTTGGGAATAGGCCCAATTTTTGGTCGCACAAATCAGCATTTTAATTAAACTAAATTGCAAAAATGTTTATTTTATAACACTTTTCTAACAGCTTGACCAAAACGGGTTAGACATCCAGAAATACACCAAATCACCAATACAACAGCTCAAATCAGTTGGCCAGCAAACCCAGATCCAGTTGATGAATACGAAGTAACAGTGATTGACAGCGCAGGTAAAACAAGCACCAAACAAGTTCCAGGAAATGTTACCACAACTTCTTTTATGGACTTGAATCCAGATACATCATATTTGGTCAAAGTAACTGCTATCAAGAATAAAAAAAAAGAGTCCGAAACGTTCACCTCTTCACCACAAAACAGAGAAGTGAGTGATGATATACGGGTACGGGTATGGACTTTTTCTGGAAAGTCTATCCATGTTTTATCACTGGGGTGTGAACATAAAGTTCTACTGGCAGGGTGACCATTGTTTTAACTGTACGAAAGAATGAACCTTTTGAGTAATTTTTTGACTAGGGTGGCCAGTGTGCAGTAGGGCGGATCCCAATGGGTGACGGATACAGGAGTGTATTGCGCATTTTAATATTATAAATTTCCTTTTCATATTCAGTCCTCGCTACAACACTGTTGAACCTAGAACAAATAATTCATCGTACACAATACCATAGCATTTTTGATATTTTTTTCTTTATAAATTTCTTTCTATAAAATTATAAATTTCTTTTTTAACGTATATATATATTAGAACTTTGTTTACGAGAATACCAAGGGTCAAATTTAATATAATTTGAAAAAAAGACCGGATTGCAAGTCTGAGTAAAGGAAATAGACCAATATCACTCAGGAGTTTGACTATTTTAATGTTTTTAGGGAAAGCGGACAGGTATAATTTGGACATCTCTACATTTCAGTGTTTCTTTTTAACTTTGCCAAATGTTCAGTTTCGGAACTTTTTTTCCGAAACCAAATTTAACCGTGATTTAGTTAGGCAGCTCATTCAGTATTAAAGGATTTCGAGGCAGAAAAGATTAAAGATTCCATTTTCTTTTGTCCGGAGCTAAACGCATGTACCGTTCACAAGTTATTGATGCTTAAAGTCTGGAGCAATTAAGGAATAAAAAATTCCCTAATTGTATTTGAAGAAAAATTCCAATGACCATATCTTCTTAATTTGAAATACGTGTACGTTCAAATTTAACACGAAGGAAGGTTTGTATTCCATCTCACAGTTTTGCAGGTTAAAAACGAAAAATGAGCACATTTGGAATAGATATTCCTTCAACCTCGTACCCAGGGCGATAAGCTTTCTGACATTAGATATGACGTAAAGCAAGGTAGGCTTCCTATTGCCAGATATCCTATTTGCATCTCATCATTTTTCCGCGCACCCGCCGACCGTTCGCCCTGGAATCGAGGTTGATATTCCTTAAACATTAAAAAAAATTGGCGTATTGAAGTGCCTTAGTACCAGTTCTGCATCTAGAAAATTAATATTATTTTAGTTTTATCGTAATCGAGAAAGCTTTGTAGAGTCATGAGTGAAATAATTTATTCCATTGGAGCACTTTAGGAATCAATTATTCCATAAATCTCACAGTGACCTAAGATATTCAAGGTAAATCGGTGTTTTCCTTAGATCCTAACATATGGCTAGTTTCATTTGAATAAAATCTTAGTAATTAGCACTGTAGCCTCCCTCAATGTACGCCATGGCAAAGAAAGCAAAACAAAGTGATTTGGAGCATCCTGGGAAGAAATATTCCAAAATAAAGGCAAAATAGGCGCTTTAAGTTTGGAATACTAATTCCTTGTTAGTTTCTCATTTAAAAAAATCAAGCACTGATTTAAAAAAAAGAAGCTCAAATCATTCCAGAAATATAAACTTATATGTTAAAATTGGAACGTTTCTGGAATATAAATTCCATAAAAGTTTTGATAATTTCTAGCCTTAAGACTTTCAACGTAAATCGGTGCTTCCTTAGAATAAGTTATAACCTATGGTTTGTGGCTATAAATGGAATATTTCTTTCCCAAATGCTCATTTGAATTAGTTCTTAAGTATTTACTAAATTTGATGTTTTTGATTTGTTAGGATTTTGTCTATCATGTAGTTCATTATGATACGTTTTATTTCTTCTAAAAATAGAATCATTATCCCGCAAATTCTGACTTCAATTTCATGGAATTTCTATTCTTTGAATGCTCTTTTTTCCGATATAATAGATTTTAGATCAGTGTAATAGATCCTCAGAATCGTATAAGCCATTAATCCAGTCTATGTCCCTATGAATCATCAAATAATCAGTAGAAAAATAATTTTTAACGAAATCGAAAATTTCTGTTGGAATAATTCTTCCAAACGTGCTCTTCGGCTTGGTTTTGGAAAATTCAGTTATCTGAGATGACTTCTGAGTGGTTTTAAACAATTTTAGTATTTACGTGCTTTAGTAATAAGCTAAAATAAAAAACTAGTGTTTTTGGAA
>JAUJPO010046641.1:0-16432 GCA_032270745.1 Tiaropsis multicirrata
CTAAGTCGGAACTGGTTTGAGAGTCCGATTCGCATCCCCTATATCAAAAACTATTTTAGGGGATGCGTGCAGCCTAGCTAGCGACGTCTTGGTACATAAAAAGTCAGTTAAAGTTCGAGCTTATTTGTCTATCTTCTGGAACATGAAAATTACACTCTGCTCTAGTTACGGTAACCATCAATGCATCTTTTTTTGGCTAATCCTCCTTGCATAAAACTTTGAGGTACCCTACATTTCTTCACAAAATCTTTTTGTTTGTTTAGGTGACAATTTGATTATTGGAGGTTTTGATAAAAGAGTATGTTGGTTTGACATGGACTTATCTACCAAACCATACAAAACGATAAGGTACCTTTGTTTCCCTTTTTATATCAAACTAATTCTCTCAAGATCATGGAGAAATATTAAATTTTCAGGACTAGGACAGGCTCTATCATCAAGCAAGTTGAAACAAAGTTTATTTTTTGAATATTTTTATTCAATATACGAGATAGGCGAGCGCCTAGACATTACGTAATAACGTTAGCTGAAGGACCGAAATGTCTTTCTTTTAGTTGAATGAAAAATGCTCTTGCTTTTCTGATTTAGCAAGACAAGACAAAAGCAAATCGATTTTACAATGGGTCTAGTCTTTTGAATATTAGACCATGAATTGAATGATTTTACTCCCGTTGGAGAGATATTCGAGAGTGGATTAATCACAAGAAATTCTTCTTGAAAAAAATTGAATTGAAAACAAAGTTTCTCTTCAAATTCAATTCGTCTTTCTTTCAAAATAAAAGTTTTTGTGACCATTCCACTCTCCAATATATCTCCAACGATTGAAAAATTATAAGATTTGATATAATAAACAAAAGACTACAACCGTTGCTAAAAAAAGTGTCGCTTTTGAAAAATAAAGTGAAATTTTAAATGCAGATTATATTACGCAATGTTCAAACCTTCCCTATTGATCCAATTTGAAGCGTTACAAAAAAAATCCAGTATGAGAAAAATTAAATACAAAGAAAAATGTGGAATTGTGGAAAAAAAACAAAAAGAAAAAAATTTTGATTTAGGCGTATAACAAAACGGTGGTTGATGTGGCACGCAAAGCCTTGCGGCGCAATCTCTTTTTTGAATTGGTGGAGATATTTTGCTTTGCTTTTTGAGGTGGTGAGTTTTGACCAAGAAGTTTTTGTTCGTAGTTGCCAGAGTTTTGTTGGCCAAGAGTTGGTTGTTGTTGAGGTGGTAATTGGTCAAGAACTGGTAATTGTTGTGGTGGTTGGATAAAAGCTGGTTGTTGGGGTGGTAATTGGTCAAGGAGTGGTTGTTGTTGTTGTAGAAATTGCAGAAGTATCTCGTTGACAGCTGGTTGTGGTTGGGGTGGAAATAGTTGGTAGTGGTTTTGCTGTTGAGGTCTACGTAAGACAGCTTCACGTTGCAAATAGCGCAGGTGAGCTGCCTCACGGTCGGTTGTCGGATGAATGTTTCTTGACCGGTTTGGTCCAATGACCGGGTCGAAGCTAAACGGGCAATGATAGTACGCATAAAGCGGGATTATTTTGCCGAATTGTAGTCGATTCGATATTGGCGCAGCCATTATTTTCTATGCTACGCAAATTAATTATCAATAAATATTTCTATACACTAAATTAACTTTTAATCGGTGCCTTTTATTCAAAAGCCGAACTGAAGTCGATTAATTCTTCAAAAAGAATTGTCTTATTTATAAAATCTTTGAAATTATATTTGACGTCAAAATTTAGTACTTCAATGAAAGTGACGTCAATTTCCACTTTCGATTTCTTTTTAAACCGGCGAAGGGATTATACTTCTGTACTGTGAATAATACAGCGTCGTTGTTTACACATTTTTATCTATTCCTACTTCTGCCTTTAAATTATTGAGCTGTCCACGTGACAATGTCGACAATCTTTTTGATCAACTTACTTTAGGCGTAATTTTGCGATTTTCCAAAATTTTGGCCTTGATGCTCGCGAAAAAATTGAAACTTTAAACGAGAATTTATATGTTCATTTTAGCATTGAAAGTCCTCTTTAAAGTCAATTGATTAATACTGTTTATCAAATTTGACAAGGATTTGTCACTTCTAAGCCATTTTTCAGCTAAAAAATTTCGTTTTTACTTTTGATTTGTAAAATTTTATGCTCCACGAAAAAAACTTCCTCAAATTCGTTTATGTTGTAAATTTTTCCGAATTTTCTACCTGGCAAAAGTTTGTACGCCTACATGACATATAACATTAGTACAAAGATCTACAAAGTACAAATTGTTATTAGCGAGGTTACGCAAGAAGCTATTAATTAGGACGTTAGACGCGTCTGTGGCGACCTGGACGTAATTTGTCTGAGCAAAACGTGTACACGAAAATCTATGTACAGGCCGCTACAGACGCGTCTAACGTCCTAAATAGTCCCTTGCGTAACCTCGCTAATATCATAACTTTTCATACTTACTGTTGACGGCAAATTCGGAACAAACTTAATTATACGATTACATTATAACACTGTTGCTTTGCACAACTATTTGATCAAATTATAACCTTTACCTCTAGGCACCACAAGCGAGCGATACGACAAGTGGCATTCCATAGACAATATCCTTTGTTTGCTTCTTCGTCAGACGATGGGACTGTTATCATAAGCCATGGAAGAGTATTCAGGTTTGTTAAGTCGTTTCCCAACCCACAAGACACACAACGTTATTCCAACATGGAATCAAACGCTAAATCATAACTTTCTTATAAGCAATAAAATATTCAAAATCAGTCTCGGATATGCTTACATCGAGATTCTAGCAAGGCTCAATTATTTAGTGAAATACGCCTTATAGATATACCGGCCAAATTACTATCATATGCTTGATATTTTCCCTAATTTGAGTCTAAATATGCTTATAAAAAAACCTGTAATGCTTTTCTTGATCTCAAGTACTTTTCATACTCGCTTCCAGGTTGCAAATCTTTAATTTTGAAATCTTATTTGTTTCTAGTGATCTGATGCAGAATCCGTTGGTTGTACCTTTGAAAATATTACGCGGACATCAAGTGACCAACGATCTTGGTGAGATAGTATTTTCATTTCCTCTTTCGAAAATTGTTTTCACTCTATTTCCGAAGAGCATCTAAAAAGTTGATTTAAGTAAAGGGGTTGACTTTTATTCGTTGCGTTTTTTTTCCGGATTAATTGTGAAGTGAGAATCGATAGCAATTTTCAAAGTTATCTGGTTGTTGTTGTTGCTGCTATTTAGGAACTTTTTTTCACGATTGCGGAAATTGTAATACAAAGCTATATCAGAAAAATCTGGATATTTCTGAATAATTAGTCATCTTTTAGCTCAATCAAGTCCAAGTACAATTCCTGGAACTTTCTGTTTAAAAAAACAAATTCTCATTTTCTCTCATTCATTTTCAGGCGTTGTGGATTGTCAATTCCATCCTCATCAACCCTGGGTTTTCTCTGCTGGAGCCGATAAAACAATACGACTCTTCACTTGAAACCAAAGAATTTCTTTCCACGATAGATTTTATACGAAAAAAAATTTTTCAAACATTTAAATTCTGTTGGTTCTCAATTTTGACCCAATAATCAATCAAGCAAACTGTAATCAGATCTCGAAATTTGTTATCTTTTATTTTTGAAATATTTACTAAATTTCTCTTAAAATGCTAAAATCATATAAAATCGTGTCTTGTTTTATTTACAAATTGAAGCGTGATAATGTGAAGTTTATAAAATTACAAAATATAGCAATAAAATGATATAATAATTTACAAAAGAACAAGTGTGACAAATAAACTTTTGGGGTATAAAACAGACGATCAAGTGTGGTTAACCTACTTTGCCGACTCTTTGGCTTACATAGATCTTCTCTGGCAAAAATGATACTTTAAGTTAAAATCAAATTGTAATAGATTCTTATTTTGTTGTCTGTACACATACCCGGTATCTACAGTAAGATCCGTATGTTGCTTTTCTACCCACTCTTTATTCTGCAAGACTGATAATTTATAAATCACGACGACAAACGGATCATTACAGAATAGAATCGACTTCCTATGCTCCAGATAGCGCCCATTTCACGTTAACTCTGGGTAGCAAGGTAGACTTAACCTGCGAATGTATTTTGTTCTAGAAGAAAGTGGATATTTGTGTTTAACTTGCTACACGGACTATACTGTAGGAATAAGCGCTACCTAAAGCATAGACTGTGAAGACAGTGGTACATCGTGATTTATCTTTAACCTCGCTATTGAAGAGCATTTTTTTACATTTCAGGGACAACGTCTAAACATCCTTAGTCACCTTTATTCAAAGCCACTTTCTCGAGTTTTGGTCAAGAAAATCGCGAAATTTTCTATGACGCCTGATTCGCGAAAGTTTATTCTCACGAAATGCAAAAATTTCGCGAAAATTCCTTCGAATAAAATTGCAACTTTTCTTCTATGAAGTTAGTCCTTATTCATTCCACACGGATTTACTATGTTTCAACCCTCACACATAATTTTAAATTGTCCTTTCAAATCAAAGCTCCTCAGACAACTCAGTTCTTCTTTGGTTTTCTGTTGAAGGCCATTTTTTCCAAATTCATGATGGGTACTTCCATAAACAAAGCAACAAAGAATGACCAAATGAACGTCATAGCAACCATGCCCAGTGTATAGTAAACCTAAAAAGATGGAATAAATTGTATTGAAAAACTCTCAAAGGACGTAAGGTATTCAAAATACCTCCTTTACATTTAGAAGGTTCCCAGAGAAGTAAGGAGTAAGGAATAAAAAAACATAACAACTTTAATTGGATAAATCTGCTGTAGATTTAGAATGAGTTGCGGGCTATTTTCTCGGTAGACCTCTAAATAAAATCCTCACCTCCAGTGTTTCAAAAGTACCCCCTCCCCCTGTATTTGCGTATGTTGAGGATTTTTAGCACCCATGCCTCCTAGTAGGTATTCTATAGGCATATATATAGGTACGCATACCCCTTGGACTTTCTCTCTCCTGATTTGTAGAAACCTCCTTGGACTTTTCAACATAGTTACCCCATGTGCCAACATAGTCACCCCAAGGACTTTTTCTAGAAAGGCCCAATTAATTGTGAAGATTAATGAAAGACTTACCCAAACGACATCTTGGTAATGATGTGGGTTATGAAATGTCGCTGAGAAATGAACTACTGTTAACGGATGGAGAAGATAAGCGCAATATGATAATCTGCTTATTGGGATCCAACCGTTCCATGATAGAAGTGAATCAACAAATCCTAGAGGTGGAAATTAAATGTTGCTTAGACCAAAATAGTGTGAAAAATTGAACATAGCTACGGAATACTGCAACTCTAAGAAAGTACTTGTATCTTAGGGTAATAAATTTTTGTGGGGAAAAAATTAAATTCCCGCCAGAATTTTTCACCATCCCGTCAAATCAAATTCCCACAAAATCCGCCAAATTTCATTTACCCGCCAAAATTTGTTACAATTCATGAGAGATAATGAACTGTAAGTTGTGTGAAGATTTTGGTAAAATTATTCATACACTAGTAGAGGGGAACAGGGTTGTTGTCCTACCAATAATAATAAAATGACTCATATAAGTGAATCTACCTTTCCGCAATCATGTATTGTTGCTGGGTGGGTCAATTTAACCCTGAGATTCATGTAGAAAAAAAACGAAAAAATAAATCCAATGGCTAATTAAATAACTTACCACCAATTCCATTATGACAAGCATAGATAACCCATGCCACGCAAACTGACCACATGAACCGAAAGAAAGTCCCGTATAAAATCTGTTCACCGTCCGTAAACCAGGTGGGTGGGTCCCGGTATGTTTTGTAAGGTCCGTATACTAAAACGTAACCAATGGTGATGGATAACACCCAGCAGATAGCATTGATCCATTTGGCCTGAAATGAAATGATGAATTAAAAAATGGACATAGTTAGATGTGTGTTGAAAGTGAGGTTAAGTAATCACGACGACGAACGGAAAGTATGATAGGCTAGTGAAAATACGAAACGTGATTGGTTAAAACACAGTAGCCAGATTTTCAACCTCACTAATAACATTTTGTGACAAAAAGCCTTTCTAAGGTTGAATAACTTTTGAATGGACAGGAGATTTTCTCTACTTCGAATTCTAAATCTTAAAGACTTTTTCTATCCGAAAAAAGTCGTTGATCCCTTCTTGCAGATACGAGATAGAACTTACCATTGGCATCTTTTGGAAGGTAATTTTCCTAATGAAGATGTAGCCTAACAACAATCCGATGACGTAAGGTTGAATGCGAGTATAAGGCTTGGTATAAATGCTGTTCGTTCCACCATTACCCCTATGAAAAAATGAAAATAAAAATTTAGCAATTCATGTTAAGATTTCAAAGACCTGCATCTCAGTGGTTATTTAGGAGGATTTCAAGTTGCAGGAAAAATAACAATCATATACAAAATTAACGATACAGCATTCTCGAAGCCCCTTTCGAAGAACGTGAAAACATTTCTTTGGTTGATGTTATCCGAGGAGATTCCTATTCCTCGCTAACAAAGCAAATACAATTTGATTGTTCCTTTGTAGTCACAAAAAGTACAACCACTTACTCGCAACACAATGAACACCTTGATGACATGAAAAATATGTTTTTCAAAAAAAACGCGAACGGAACAAGAGAAGTGTCAATATTGATGTTCTCGGTGTTCATAGGACTCTCGTAACATACAAAGGAGCAGACCCTTAACGAGTGTAGAATATTTTAAGAGCGAGTTCCCACCAGGCGGTACGGAATGTTGTTTTAACATCCAAACAACGTTGTTTCAACGTCAGAACGTCAACGTTGGAAAAATGTTGGAATAACGTTGTGTGTCTGCTGGGTTGTTTAATATTTCTTACTTTCTTGGATTTCCATCGATTTGTTCTTCAGAGTTGACCATGGGTGCATCAAAGACACCGATCAAAATGGCGACGATCAACATGGAAATGAAACAAATCACTCCGGTAATGATGAACGGAACTTTCGAATATTTCTTGTTACCACGGTATTTAGCTTCTAACCTGAAAGTTTGATGATAAGGGGAATATAAAGTTTTTCTTCAAATGACTGGAATGTTTGAGATTCATCAGGGGTATTTTGGCGCCGAAAATTCTGCGAAAAATTTTACTGTCCGAATTTTTACTTCGGACGTCATCAGTAAGAATTGTGAGTTCGATGAGTTGGACTCTGACTGGCCAGTCTGATTTTAGAGCTTTTCTATTAGTGTGAGTATCGAAGTTTGATGTTTGATCGATCACTGACTGGATATGCTTTTCGTATGGTATGATATTCGATTTTCATAACAAAAGAAAAAGGTTCTTACTTGTAAAAAGCGAAAAGGATTAAAGGTGCTACCAAGTAAAATTGCATATCATTCGCAAGATACCAGGTCCAAACCATACACTGAAAAATAACGAATAAAATGATATCTATACAGAAGAAAACGAGTGATGAGTTTTTTTTAGTGTTTGTGCAAGTATAAGTGTGAAAAATTTTTTGAGCAAAATGTTTGAACCTTTTCGTGACGGTTAGTTCGAAACACAGGTCACAGGGTACAGGGCAACTGAAATTGGGCACAGGTCAACTGAAAATCACATGGGTAGGTTGTAAGTAAAAGTAAAGTAGAATAAGATAAAATAAAGTAAATGTAATATGGACCCCAACGTGGACCCCATTATGGACCCCCTAGAAAATGGCGGGAAATGCATCTTGGCCAATTCCCCAATGCATTAACGGTAATGATGACCAAATTGGGGGAATATTTCGGAATAAATTGAGGGAAAACTGGACAAACTGCAGAAAAACTCTAAAATATTACAAATGACCAGTTAAAGTGACAGGCTATATATTGACAAAGTGACACTTGCTGACAAAAATATTGACAAAATCGTACAATATAATGCATGTCAGCTTAATTACACCAAAGTATTTCATCATGCTTAACATGATGTGGATAGTGTAAAAGGTTATAAGTTGACACCCAATCAGAAGCTAGTAATGCTCTGAGAAAGTGGTTTTAGACCGATGAATCTAATTAATTATTATATTGTCATTTTGTTGAATAAATGAGCCTGGTTAACAAAAATATTGACAAAATCATAAAATATAATGCATGTAAATTTAATTACATTAAAAGTTTTTTATCATGCTGAATATGAATTACTTATTGGTTTCTTATAAAGAAAAAGAGTGATTAATTGATTAAGCAAGAATTTCTCCGTCTGGTCTTCATAATGTATTTTTCTAAAGTTTTTCTGGTCTGTAGTTTTTATAACCTGTGCCCTGTGCCCTGTGCCCTGTGACCTGTGTTTCGAACTAACCGTTTTCGTGATAAAAAAATCGTACACTTTCTCTATCTGAGTTGAACGTTTTAAAAGACGTCTCAGTGTTCCTAGTATTTCGTTAGGATATAAATATACCCCTAAGAATCCTGTTACATCAAGACTCGATATTACAGGGAATTGATGTGACATCCTCAACAAGAGCTCTGTGTTTTATTCTCTTGAAGATTCCACTGGTTTAAAAAAATAATTAATAGTGTTCAACCGAAATCCCGCAATAAAAAATTGCCTTACAATATTCCTCCACTCAGGCCAGAAATTATTGATGTAGAGAATATTAGTCCACCAGTAATCGAAACATTTTTCTCGTTCATGAACCAAAGGATCGATCACCATAACAGGACTGTCAGCGCAATATGGAACGACATTTACCCATAACAAAATTACGAACGCATATACTGGTGTCAACCTAAAAAAATAAAATGAAAATGTTCACCTTTTTGAACTATTCAGTGTTGGATACAGGAGGTAGGCTTTCTTATCCAAGGAGAGTGATTAGTTTCCATATAAGGCAATATGGTAATTAGTGCACTCTCCTCCATTGGTTATAACCTACTTCTGTATCCGAGCCTGTTATTTTAGCTTGAATTTATGTTGAACTATGTATTTAGGATCAAATGAGGTTATTTGTAATCCAAAGTTCACAGCTTCGTTCCCGGGATATTCGCTACGTAATTTCGTATTTAATTGAGCAATATCAAAACGTCAAAAGGCGTGTAAAGAGCCCTGGTAGCGAGTTTGGAAAGGCCACTCGTTGATAGCCATGCACTGCATCTTTTTTGGCATTTCTACCCAAAAGCATGCGAGTTGTTGACTAATTTCTTACAAAGAAAATTGCTTATTGATAAAATAAATCCGCTTCCTTTCTGCATCATGCTTTGATTACTATAGTAATTTATAAAATCAATTACCGAAACGGTAAAAAAGAAATGTAACGGAAAATTAGTTCCGAGAATTAGATATACAAAAACGAAGCTGCTTCCCGATGGGTGAACTTCAATGCTTCACTCGCTGCGGTGTCAGAAAAATATAAAAAATCTTACAATCAAGGGAACAAATATAGAGAAAAATAGAGATTTTTCGAGAAAAAAATTACTACCAGAAATGAACTATCAAAATCCTAGTTTTTAGTTTTAGAATCCTATACTAATGGCCAGCACATATAGTATCCGTTGCATTGTGGTTCCGGTGACCATCAGTTGTGTCTGTATCATCAACAACCACCAGTATCAGATATTGCGTAATATAAACTGTTAATATAGCTGACGTCAGCAGTGTAACAAGGAAATAATTCTTCCAGCGCGCTCTCCATAATTTCAATATAGGTACATTCATGTACCGCGTCAGAATCAAAACATTCAAAGCCGTGCATAAGTATTCGATAAACAGATTGACCAAAACACGAGAGCATATCTGACCAAAAAGAATGGTTGTTGTATCATGTTCAGCAGAATTTCTTTGAAAAATAACATATTGCACAAAGACGTTTGTATAAACCATCATGAACGTTTCTGTTAAGATACCAACCAGAATAAGATCTGCAGTGAAACGCAAAGTTCGTTTTGTCCGAAATTTACCAAACCAATGGGCGGGTGGGGCGTCCTGTCTACGTAGACATTTTCGATAGAAGAAGATGATTAAATAATCACGGGCGCTCACTGTTATACGCTCAATAACGCCAATAATACTGTGGCCCAAACATAACAAAATGAAGAGCGCGTAAGACTCAACTTTCGCTTGCAGCGTCCGATACACCAAAGTCGTTCCAATTAGTAAACAAACCACAAAATAATACGATTTTCCAGCGTGTGTCACGGGCTTTATCTCTCGGACGACTAACCGACATATTGTTTTAACTAGCTCTCCAAATATGGGCGAAATAATTGCAAATATGGCCTGGTTTACACCGTGCAGTGATAAATACCAAGGAATGAGAATATAAGACGTGAAATCTAGAAGCAGTAAACCAAAAAGAAACTGCATTGAAAATTGCAGCATCAGCAAAAACTTTCGTCTGCGATTAGAACAAGCCAAATGTTTTGCAATGACGTAACTGTTATAAAGCATTATAAACTGCAGTAAATGCGATACATAATTTCTCCAACCGGCACCATACGAGGCGTAAACTTGCAAAAATAAACGATATAACATATCGCTAAAACCAAAGACCAGATTCCAAATTAATAGGTGTAAATGATCCATTAAAGAAAGCCCGAAGGTGATCGTCATAATTATAAAATGTAAAAGCTGTGCTAATACATTTTCCACGATTTGTGCTGTTAGTTTGAGCTGTTGAATAGCTATAGGAAGCGAAGCCCATGGAACACCTTCACATAAATGCCCAGTGTTAATGTCAAGATACATGAGAACAGCTATTACACATCCAATGAATAGACCACACAATTGTATACAAAACGTACATAGTAAAGCTAGTTTGTATTCCCCAATAAACGAGGGTCTGTTCGCTTTCCAAGAAGAACTGTTTCCGTCGTCAGTAGAAGCATACTGAACGTATAAATTGTCATTTAAGTCAAATCCATCAGATCCGACACTTAAAAGAGGCTCTTGTGTATCATTTTCCCGGTCATTCACCTTCAAACTGTTCATAATACAGCTGCAAAGTCCTTCAACCAAATAAGCTATTCCATCAACTAAAATCTGCACCATTTCATATTTTTAAGATACGGAATAAATTTTATCTAAAGTCAGTACTTTGGTTTACATAAATAAGCATTCAATAAAGCCCTTACCAAACAACGAACTATGAATTTCATATAAACAACAGCCTGATATTTTATTTGTGTCTTCGCACGTTATAAGAACTACAATGGTCTAATTACGCATTTCTTTATAAGAACGTTTTGAGTGAAATTTTTGAGCCTTCCGTTGTTCTTAACTTTTCGGAATCTTATTTTTCTAACAACACTTTACCAACCGAAGCCTGAAAATCAGTTTGCAAATAAGTTTATTCATGTCACTACCGTGTTTCTATCATAACTTGATTTTAGTCTTACAAAATTATACATTCTTAATATTAGCGTATTATTGCAAGTTTATTACAAGATTGTCATAAAAGGTATAGCATGAAACTACTCTCCGTTATATTTCCTTCATATTAACCCTTTCTGTGCCGAGTCCTTTTTTGGTAAAATGAGCTAGGACAAACTTTAAACATCAATATCTCATGAACCAGAAGAAATTAGAGGTTGGTTTATAGCTCGTTGGATAACTGAGGGTCTCCTCGTACTTTTACGTCCCTTAAGGGCCGCCTGTTTTCTATCAGGTTCCGTCACGTTCTAGAGTTTAAGGCTACCTATCTTTGTGCAAAAAATCTGAATAAACTAATGAACCAATTTCGAAAAATCCCCAAAATCCTCTTTTTCAGGCCGTCTTTGGCTAAAATCGACCGCGAAATTTTTTTCCCCTAAAGTCGGGTCCATCATATGTTAGGGTATCCAAATGACCATCTTTTTGCAAAAAATCAGAAAATATGAATGAACCGATTAAAAAAAAATCAGTTTTTTGCATATTTCCGACATGTGCTTGTAAAAAACCTTCTTGTTTGCTTTTTTCTTGTTTAAAAAATAATTTTGGGAAAAATCATTTCGGCCACATTTTATCCATGATGGTCCTCTACTATCATGCAAAAAATCAGAAAAATCTAATGATACAATCTCGAGGAAATCTAAAAAAACCTCATTTTGGGCCCGTGTTTTGCCCAAATTGGCCCAAATAATTTTTTTTTCGAAATTCGGGCTCCGTCACATTCGAGGGTTTATAGTTACCCTTCAGTGTGCAAAAAATCAGAAAAATCTAATGAGCCAATCTCGAGAAAAGCTGGTAACTAACGGACGAACGAACGAACGAACGAACACAGGTCAATTTATAGGACCTCCAGGTAGGTCTAAAAAGGCTGCGCAATAAAGCATCCAAGGACGCCCCACAATGGTCGGTGACGACTGGCCCAGAAATGATTTTAAAATTAGGGCCTCTGGATTGGCTAAAACGATTTTGAATTAGAAAGAACCACAAGTAAACCAAGTAAAAATTGGTTTAGGACCCCAAAATACCGATATTTTGTCAAGAAATACCAAAATACCGACAAAAAAAGGTGTTGTTGATTACCCATACCGAATTTGTGGTTGGAATACCAAGTACCGAGCGACTTTATCCCTTAATCCCCCAAAATACCGATCAAAAACGGCCTCATACTAGCCTGACCGATATGATTCAATTTACGCTTGAATGGCATTCGATCGAGTTCGTTTCGATCGCGTAGCCACTCTACCGTAAAGCTAATAGGGTCACTATTTTTTTGAAAAAGGAAAACATAAACACTGAGTGATGAGTGATCTGGAGAGCCAGTCACTCCGTCTCCCAAATACCACTGGAATTCGTCCTAGAATGAATGTTGATAATACAGCAGAAAGATTATCTAAAGACTGCGATCACACTGCGATAACGACTTTGCTTTAATTTTGGTCAACATTATAGTACACTAGTTGGTAAGCCAGCGTCGCACTATTTTAATTTGATTTGAGAAACAATTTTCAAAAAGTTCCAGATAATAAGCATTAGCTTTTGCGTTGTTTTTGGCGTCTTATTATCTAAGTCTTCATATACTAAAATTTAAGATACATTTTGATCTCTGTGACTCACTGGGATCAAGACTACTAGTTATAAAACGTTCTTTCGTAGATTTAGGTGAAAAGAACTGGAAACACATTGTTTTTAGACCTACTCCAACTGAGTTAAAAGTTTATTTTCACCCCATACTACAGAAATTTGGTAATCTAATAACACCCCACCTTGTTCTAAAGGGATGCAGCAAAATGTACATCATCTGAAAAGATTGGTCAAACATATTTGATGAGCTTTTTATTCTTTGCCACGGTATGTTTTCCTGAAACTCATACCAAAGGTCTTCTATGACACTCCTTTATAGACAAGGACCAGAAAAAAACAAATTTGGATGCTTTTTGTGAAATTCATAGAGAATTTGGCCTTACTGACCCCTTTCCATAACTTTTTTCATTCATCAACGAAAGACAAAAATCACAAGATTACAAGCACCAGTTTCCATAAAAAACAACAAAGCAAATTTTCGCAAAATGCCACAAGTACTTAAGACTTTCAAGCATTTCCATACAAACCATGACTGGGTGCCCTACCTAACAATATTATGTACATTTAACTTAATTCAAGTGCTTTAATTTGACTAAAATGTAAACAAGTGTTGTTCACGAAAAGTTAAAAACTGACTCAGTTTGACGTTACATCACTACAAAAAATAGTACATATCAAAGAAAAACATCAGGTTAGGTGACTTACTTGATACAAATTTGAAAGTATAAACCAGGCCCGGTTAATCGAACTAATCGAACCGATGCAACAGGTTTTAAGAAATGCAGGCGGCTTACTACGAGAAACATAACATTCAATTCTATGTATCGCAGACTAACCTTGTCGGACTTATTGAACCTAATCGAACTCTAGATGGGAGCCCGTCGGGTCTCATTGCTTGATTTTTCTTCAAGATCTTGAATTATGCCCTATTTCAAGCGTTTTGATTGGTTCTATTCGTAACCGTCATTTTGGTCGTAAATTCAAATTGCTCAAAGTTACCATACTTTTTCTTTCTCGTGTGAGCTTTGTGAAAATGAGTAAAAAGTAGTATGGGTCCAGACTAATCGAACTCTCGCAATTTTCAGTTAATATTATGGGACTGTGACCCAGACTCGAAAAACATCCCAAAGATATTCACCCAAGGATTAAACAATCAAATTTCAGTTAGCAAACCCCATCAAATTTGGGCTCTCTAGACAATTATTTGTTTGATTCTAACAGCTTATGCTTATAAAATAAATGGAAAAGATGTTTCCGTGTTGAATAAAATAAATGTAAAGAAAATATGTTATTGTCATGAGATCATATTGGCTTAGGAAAATTATTCAATGTTTGTAACTAAAGTTCTTATAAACTATAAAAATCAATTTAGGCCCAAACAAAATTTGTCCGGGGAAAACCCATTTCAGCCGATTTTACCCTACTACCTTAGGGTAACAAACTTTGGCCGGAAGAAACTTTGGCGGATTTGGCGGTTTTGCCCAAAATCCGCCAAATTAAGTTCTCGCCAAAATTTTTTTTGCTCTCTTTTGATCTAAGGCGTTCAATGAAAAAACAAGAATAAATTTATGCGCATAATTCTTTCTGCATTTATAATCAGTAAACTGGGTAAATAGTCTTACAAAACTGTTGGTACATTAAGGATAACTACACTCTACAAAATGAACGTAGAAATGAATGGACAGTCAGCATTCCCAGCATTTTTTCAACCTTCTTTAAACGTTCAAATAACATTATGACGTTGTTTCGACGTTAAAATAACGTTCAATGTCTGCTGGCTTTATTGTTTCTTTGAACCTTCTGTGTTGCCGCTAAGTACGGTTGATAAAAATTAACAATGAAATTAAACGAGACATTTGGGATTGCTTTGTTCAGAACTGCAAAACAAAAGCGACTCCATTTTTTAGATGAATATAATACTTTCCAGAGAATCGGCAGGGGGGGGGGGGTACTAGGGTTGAGAGATGACGGGTATGTGCGGACCCGCGGACCACCCGAACCCGAACCTTAGAAAGAGAAGGATAGTCTTTACTGAATTCTCAAAAAATAACTGACAAAAAAGACCCTTAGAGAGAGTATTGAAAATTTTCCTCTAACTTCAAATATTTTCTCAAAAACTTTCAAAAATATTACCCATAAAGATGGTTTTCTTTTAACCATGTCGTAAATTGCAGCAACGCGAAGGCTTCATAGAAACAATAAAAGCTGACCCTCCATTCATTTCTACGTCAATGACAAAATATAGCTGATAAAATATATAAGGGGTAAAATATTATTAAAAACTTGGATCCGTGAATGCAGCTGCATATCGCATTTGTTAAAATAAATTAAGTAAAACATATAGAAATTGATCAAAATGTGTTATAATATCCATCTTTCTCGTTACTGTTTTTCCGTTGCTACGCAGATGCATTTATGTTACCACGTTTATGTTTGTTGTGTCTGCCGCAAAAATGGTGTTGTTTTTCGAATCGATTGGACACGGTAATGGAGGTGGGCAACACATGTTGGGCATAGATGCTGTTGGACACTCGCATCGACAGTTGCATTTGGAAGGACATGAACAGTAACCATCGGGACATAACGCATGTCCTGGTATAGGAATCCTGCATCTTCTGCATGTTCTAAATGGTACACCCAATGGTGGCTCAGTACTTGTTGTGTTACTAGGTGGAGGTGGGGGAGCAGCGAGAACCTATGAATGAGTATTTATATCAATATACTATGAAAGTCAAAATCAAAAGCATGTCAAATAGTGTTAAGCATAACTTAAAAAAATGTCTTACCTGAAAAAGTATGGTTTGGAATAAGAGGAAGTATGATATTTTGACAAGACTCATCTTGCACCTTTTCGTCGTTGCTTTTGAGATTTGCGGTTGTGTTAAGAAGTAAGTAAGAGTTTAAACCTCTTCAAATAATTTTATTGAGCAATGAGGTTTTTCGACTTTCCGCAGTCTTTGGCCTTTTTATACCAGACCAGAAAAATATAAGTGACGTCAGAATCCCAACTAGGTCAAAACGGATTCTTATTACTTTGCGTATCTCTGGCTATTACAAAAAAACATCCGTCTAGTCACGATGAAGCTTCTCCGATCTTGGATCCCTTTTGAAGGACTTTGGCGTTCCTAACCTGAGTGTTTTGCCTGACTGGATATGAAGCGACAAGTGAATACTAATGAATCACGTAAATTACAGACAAGATGAAAGAAAAGAGAAGAAAAAATACGAAAAGAAAAAAATGGTTAATCCCGTCTTTACGTTAAGTATTTAGAGAAAAAAGCACCCTTAAGTTTGGCATGACCTAAATAGTATGTACAGAAGTACCTGATTGTTAAACAACAATTTAATCAGTCCAAGTAGTACCTTAAGGGAAGAAATTTTCGCGGGAAGAAATTTTCGCGGAATTTAATTTCGCGGTTCAGACCTCAAAAACAGCAAA
>JAUJPO010046652.1:0-16431 GCA_032270745.1 Tiaropsis multicirrata
CCATATTGTGTACATACGTAAATTGCATGATTTTTTTACTCGTTTTAGTATATCATAATCGACTTTTAACAACATATCTTTTTAATCATATAAAGCTATTTAGGCTGACCTTCCAGCGCAGCTGGTTTATTTTCTTTTCTTTGCCGCGATTTTTATCATTTTTTTTTCTATTTCTATAAACAAACAATCCCATCCACTGCAGCTTAATCAACTAAAAAAGATCTACAATTTCAGATAAAATTTTTCTCCCGTTGAAAACATTGAAAAAACAACGTTTATACTAAAATAAATTTCTGAATTGTTTCGTATTTTTCGGTCTGCGTCTGTCTCTTATACGTTTGAAACAAATGTTTAACAGCATTGCATTTTACTTTCCCTTTCAAATATCCGTGCGGATCCTCCACTAATATAGTGATAAACCTTTCCTATATATAAGAAAAAGCTGTGTACCAATGAAGTGTCATATAAAAATAATTTAAAAAAAAATTTGATTTTTCCTGTGGTCCCAAATTTAGTCAAATTGTTTATCAAGCCTAATTTCCAACAAGTTGAATATAAGACCCCAAAAAACGCTCCGAAGCGCTCAATTTAAAAAGTTCCTAGGTTTCTTATATAAAGTACCTTTTTTCGAGAAAAGGTGGATCTGTTTAAACCGGCTAGTAGTTTTGCAACATTAAACCTCTTTACTTTAACGAGAGACGCATGTGCTCCAATATTTGTACAATTTGTACACAGTATATATATAGAGGAGAAAAATTGATTCTTGCCTTGACTCGAATCACCGCCTCAACGAGTTATATAAAATTTCTCTTATCAACACATTCAAGTATTTCTAAATATATATGCTTTAGGCTTTTACAATTCGCCCCCTTTTAATAAACATAATATTTGGGGGAAAAGAAAAACATCGGCAAAAATTGAATATCTTTCGGATTATATTTTACTTTTCTGCAGATTCTCAAAATAATAATAATTCTATTTTGAAAATTTATTTCTTGTATTTTCGGGGTATTTTCATGATAAAATTTTTTCTCCAGACAATATTTGTAATGATAAAACAGAGAAATAAACCTTTTCGTTTCTGCTTGGATGTATTGTTTCTGCTTACAATAAAATACTTTTTTAATGTCTCCCAATACGTGCCATGGGGTATTTGATTATTCCTTAAAAAATACGCACTTAGGCCTTATTGACAATTGTCCCGTATAAAACGCGTAATTTGAATGGGCCTTATAATTTGTGCGGACCTAAAGGGTCGTTTTTTCAGCCTTTCAAAGTCTCTCTAAAGGTTCGCAAAAACAGTAAGGTAAAAAAAGTAGTTTCTCTATGGCAACCTCGATTCCAAGGCTAACCATCGATGGCCGCGCGGGAAAATAATGAGAGGCAAATAGGAAGCCAACGTTTAACCTAAGCGTCATATCTAATTTCAGAAAGCCTATCGCCCTGGGTACGAGGTTGCCTCTAGGAGAGTTTTGAAAATCTAAATTTAGAAATTTCCCAAACAAGTCTCTCTAAAGGTCACTTTTTTTGCAGTTTAATTTGAAAATCAAAGATATTTTTGGGAAAGTTATTAAGCAAAGTGAGTAAAATAGCAACAGGTAATTTTTTTTGAGAAATCGAAAAATCTAAACACTATACGGCGGCGTTAAGGAAGCTTTCTTGCATATAACAGAAATGCCTGCAAATCCTTTCACTGTAAACACCCCTGTGTCTATGACCTACTGAGATCTGCCCCACTGGTTACCCCGATGGAATAATCTCTCAAAAAGGGCCCATTTTTTAGCCCCAGTGGAGCAAATGATCGCCTCAGTAGAAAACTAGATATTGTCTCTCGCTCCCAGTGGTAAAACAAAGAAGAAATGACAAAAGAATTTAAGATTTTTATTAACCCACCAGAAAACATAATTTCACCCAACCAAGTTGGTTTGAAAAATTTGAATTTCACCCCATTGATTTTTTGGTCCCCCACTGGGGCACAGAGACAGGGGTGTCTGTAAAACATGCATTTCAAACAAAAAAAAAAAGTTCGTTTGACGTGCAAGCAAGTTACACACTCCCGTTACCTATAAAACGTAAATAGAAAACATAGGGTTTCAGTGTTGACTTCCAACTCAGGAGTATGAGCAAAAGCAACACTCTCCGTCAAAACTTTTGAAAACGTTCTGTATCCACAGTGAACTGTTATCGGATAGAATTCCATTTGATATTTCCATCAAAAATGATCCGTGTCTGCAAGGGTGCCTAAGTTCCAATGGGAATTCATGCAAAGGCATGCGAAAGTAATGAAGTACTTTTGTTCTTGTGTTGAGTTAATTGCATTTTTTGTCACGCCTTATTATAATTTTTTCAACTCGGGAAGATTATGCACATAATTGATTTTCAAATCCAATTTTAGGGCATTTCGGTCGCCCTTGATCTGAAGTAAGATATATATCTTTAAAATCAGCATCTACCAAATATTCACCCATCGTGAAAACGTTTTGAAAACGCACTTTGACAGATATTTATTCAGGTTTAGAGTTTTTTCAAAATTAATCATTCATTCCTTTTTTATTCACATTCAACTTGCGATTTACAGATTGGTAGCAGATAATAATGATGATGAAGAATTACTCGTCAAAATTTCAGATTGTGGTTAGCATTGGTTAAAAAAAGAATGATAAATAAAATAAAATTATGTTAAATTGAAAAGAATTCTAGTGTAATCATACTCTTACGAAGCAACTTTTTTCCACGCATCAGGTTTTGAGAAACTGTTTTTACGACCGCCATTAATCACTGAAAACAATAGGAATTTGAGAGGAAAGATATAATTCTATCCGATAACAGTTCACTGCTATCCATCACTGAAATTATATGTTCCATTCGTACGGATACCCCCACCAGACGAAGAATTTTGACAACCTAATGATAACCTAAGTAATGATGCTAACAAGCTTGATGTATCTCATTTCTCAAAGGGAAGCGCGAAATCTAATTACAACGACATACTCTTACACAATTATTGTATTCGTCATCGAGAGCAAAATCTGCAATTCATTATGTCGTGATAAGCTTGAAATGCCAGAAAAATGCGATGTTCTGTTAGCTTTTTTTGGCTAAGGGTTTGATGATCATGGATGTGTTATATGTATAATCCATGATTTGACATTTCTAATTTTTATCAAGGACGAATAATACACCCCTGAATCAGTACCGCCCTCAGATCCGCTCTTTGATCATCCCCGGTGAAAATGGTCAAAAATCAAGCAACTGTGATAAAACCTGCCAGAGCTTATTAAGCCCCGGTGCAAATTTAAAAAATGTGATGAACTTTTTTAACCCCTCCCGCCCCAGTGATAAAGAACTGGGTAAAATGAAAGCCCCAGTGGAAAAAGAGTCGCCCCGGTGGAATAAGATTCTCCACTAGAGCACTGAGACAGTCAGGGACATGTTGGGGACTGATAACGTCGGATCTACTCGTCTACCTTCAAATCTTAAACTGATTCAAGATTTACAAAATTCCACAAACCTTGACATGCGACCACTATATTGCCAGAGAAAAAAAATGACAAATAAATGAAAACTGATGAGTGAATAACCTCTAAATATCAATTTAAAACATTTAAATCGTTTAATGTTATCACCAAAATTCTTTTAGAGATGAGTCAATTTTTCACTAAAAAGAACACAAATCATATTTTCAAAATCTCATTTGCGTTACATACTTTTTTTGTTTCATGTTTCATCTATTTTTATGTGAGCATGATATGAAATGGATTGATGATGTCTTTGGTATCGAAATGAAATTAAGATTAACAAGCCCCTTTTAATAAGATAACCATCATGTTGGAGCATTTACATTAGCGAGGTTACGCAAGGAGCTATTTATGACCTTAGACGTGTATGAGTCAACCTGTACATAATTCGTCTAAACAAAACTTGTAAACAAAAATCTATGTACAGGCTGGATCATACGCGTTTAAGGTCATAAATAACTCCTTGCGTAACCTCGCTAATATCGAGACAAATGACTTAACTTCTCTAAAAGTATTTCAATAAAAAGGTTTAGAATGACCAGAATCATCCATTACACGTTATTCTTGTTGTCAGAACATTGTGAACAAAAGAAGCTTTTCAGATGTTCTTAAAGATGATTTTTTTAAAGAAATTATCATCAGAAGGCTTAAACGTAACACGGACAACAAAAAATAACAAAGATTTCCAAGAAGCAATTAACAATCCATTTCAAGTTTTTTTCTGTAAATATATTCCCGTGAAAAGCTCATATGAAAAAAATGTGTTTCAATTGTCCAATGAAGAGAAACTAAAACGTCCAGAAACCTTTAAAACCAGTTACTTCCTCTTTTAAAACTACTGTTACACAGAACTCTTTTTGAGGGTGATAGCAAGGGGCTGACAGGCAGCATAGTTGGTCCAAAAAACTGTCACACACTGTCTATGTTCTTCCAGTAGGTATACCAAAAGCTCAATGGGGGTGAAAGTCAAAACTCAAACTCACTGGGTTAATTGGGTCAAATAGCTATCAGTTTTCAGTGGGGTCATAAGAGTTTACTGTGTTTACTTTCATCGTATTTTCATTCTTTGTATTTCTTTTTCTTACCACTGAGGTCAACGTGTCCCCTTTTTTATTTCTTTCTTTTACCATTGGGATGATGAGTGAGAACAATGGGTTGGGTTTCCACTGGGTTGACGACTTTCGCCATTGGTGGGGAAAAATTAGTCTTGAGTGTTTTTTCCACACGTAGGGTGGATTCCAGTGGATCTAGGTGTACTAGGCCTTCCCCGGTAAAAAAACGTATCAAACCTTGCGCCATAAGCTATTCCCAACCTAAATACTTCTTTTTTATAAAGATAAATTCAAGTTATACAATTTTCTTTACATTTTCTTCTTTCTACAAAGATATCAAAAAAAATCTCTATATCAGATATATTCACAACATTAAAAGATAAAATGGTTTAGTGAAAAATCATCATGCGTAGATGAGAAAAAACTAAGAAAAAGTTGTGGCATTTTATGCGCATGCTTAGTATACCAAAAAAATAAATTGTGTCGTCACATTCAAATATGTCTGGCAGACATAAATTAAAGTCTTATAATATTTACAAACTAAAGAATAATATAATATAATATTAAGAATAATTATTTTGACTGATGAATACCTGAATATTTCGTTTCTTGTTTTTCAGGCTTTTGAAATATGTTTTTGTATTCATATTTTACTGCTAAGCGTCCCCCATTTTTCTCAAAACCTTTCTATGTCCAAGTATATTATGCATCATACACAAACACCACGTAAGATTTTTTGAAAAATGTACATTATTGAAAAAAAACTTTATTACCAGAAAATTTTCTTCGATTAGAGATGGAAGAAAATGACTAGGATGTTAGCACAAATTATTATCAGTATTAAATTATTCGAAAACGCGTATGTGGAAACGTGAGAATGTTTTTACTCCATAAATCTCTCTCTCAATCTCTCTAATCGGTTTTTTTTAATGAGAAAAGCATAAAATTGCAAAGAAAGAAAGTAAGAAATATTACAGTCATATTGGACCACGACACATTCACCCCACGAGCATACTAATACCTGGAAAATATTTTTAATAAAACTACAGAATGTCTCAAAAACAACAACAAGTGCAAGGTCTGCAAGTGGAAAATTCTCTAATTTTCTTTTACCACTTCAAGAAAAGCACATAAAAAAGCAAGACAAATTCGAACGCATCATTAAAATTGATTTCACATGTGATTAGACACTCTCCTTCATACAAATTAAAAAAATCAAAGAAAAAATATTAGAGAGAGAGTTGAACTCAATGATAGTGTAAACCACCCTTTAGAACTTTAAGGCACAATCCGTTTAAAAAAAAGCAATCAATGGCCATAAACAGAGAGTACGTATAGAGGATAAAGTTCTAACTAAAAGCATAGCTTTTTCACAAACAAAAACACAAAATCGCTTAGGCGGTCTTTAGTATATACCAAGTTACTGGGTCAAGGAAAAGGGTCTTTATCTTTTGTCACCACCCAAGTCCTAACTTCGAAATACCTGTCTTGCTGATTGTTTAAAAAAAAAAAACTTTTTTTATTTAAAAAGAAAAACATCGAGTTTTTATAAATATTCTTTTGTTATTGGCTACCGAATACCGCCGATAACAAGTGTGACAAAATTAGGCCGCAGGTGACGACACTAGGACTTTTAATACAGATACGTCAAAATTGTATGTAAAAGTAATATAAAGAATAAATTAGAAAGTACAGAATAATTTGTCCACGCTTAATTTACCTACTACAAGCGCCACCCACACAACGCACATTGGCAACCGCGTCTCTTATCATTTCTTCCTGCTTTTCGTTTAGTTTCCAAGCACCCATCTCGTTCAATAAGTCCGCCATTTGACCGTGTCCATTAATGTAACCATTTAACCGGGTAGCAACGTGTGACGTCACAACTTGGGGATCGGACAAGTTGAGACTTTGAAAGATCTTCCAGTGGCGACGTAATAAATATTTTTGATGGTAGCTGGAGAGGACAAAATGAACAGAAAGAAAATCATGAGAAAATCAAAAAATGGTAAAGGTCTCCTCCCAGGGTAGGGTATGGAAACGTGTTGCTCTATTAGGGTAACTATGCCTGGTAACTTTAACGAGAGCTTTTAAAACTTTTCATGTGTCTCTTCATGCGACTAGCAAAAGAAAAAATAGGACTGTGCTTCGCTCTATTTTGACTTTGCGTCCATTTTTGGACAATAAATCCAAAATTTTGTTTCCATTTTTCAAAAGAAGAAGCACAGAAGAATTGGAAACAACATGGTGGATTTGCTGTCAAATTTGGATTAATCTCCAAGCAGATCCACTCTACCGAGTTCCGTAAGAGGATATGCGGAGGTTCATCAGAAAATTCATACAAATCTGCGTAAGCTATTTTGTAAGGAGAAAAGACTCGGCTCGAGCAAAGTGATTTCGCTTCAATCCAGCGAATTTCGGGAAATTTCGGAAATTTTCATCCGTCGGAACGGATGAAAACATCGAAGGGATAATATCCATCCTTTTCAGATTATACATGTTACAGCATACCTTTAGAGCAGAGCATGGTGCTAGTGAAATACTGATCTGTTACAAGATTAAATCTGGATACGCACTTTCATGGAAATCCGTAAGGAAATAGCTCATGTATTGAATTAGAGAGGTCAGTGATTTCGATCTAATTTCCAACTTACTCTTCGGCATCATAGAAAGTTTCAGCCGGTAGAATCTTCGTCGTAATCGGTCTCGGTACTTTCTTCTGAAATTCTTCCATGGTTTGTTCGGCCAAGTCGCGTTGTTCGTCGTCATGGTAAAAAATGGCGGACATGTACTGTGCTTTGTTGCGTGATGTTGGGTCGTGATTTTGCCAGAATAATTGCAACAAATTGGTATAGTTTGTCTGTGTTGGATCATAGTCCACTTGCATGGTTTCCGTGTGGTCAGCACTACGGCGAAAAAAAATGGGAATAAAGAAACTGATACCATAAAATCATAAGCAAGGCTAATTGGCTTTAACGGATATCCAGGGGGGTTGGTGTTAAGAAAAATCGACATCCTCAACAGTGGGGAAATGGATTTTTTTCTGGAAAAGCCCAATATCTCGTGAGCGAGATAAAATAATATAAGAGCCGAGGTAACAAATTTAACTCTTCTTTAAATGAACCCACGACCCTTTGTAGTAGATATCGATTTCCCACGAGAGGAGTCATTTTTCAAGTGTAGACTTTTCTCTGGTGAGGGGAGTATTTCTTTCACACGGAAAATGACCTCAATATATTCTCGCTGACCCTGAGTAAAACCACGAACATGATATTTCAATATTAAATCTTGAAAAAGGGGACGTTACGTATCTATGGATACTCAGCTCACAGAAAGATTCGGTGGTTTACTCAGGACTCAGACTGTGTAGTTCTTCACACCTTTAACAGAGTTGTAGGGCAAAGTGCTAGACAAAATTCTATGTAGACTCTCAACACAAAAAAATATATGAGAACTCAAACAATACAACACACAAATAACGATTTAGCAGAGAGAAATAAGCCAGGTATGAAAGTTAAAGGTTGGGAAATTAATGGACGCGGCAAGATGAAGAGAGAGCCTGAGGTCGAGTGCGGCGCCTAGAGTAAGCATCTCCTGCTACTTTAAAGTCACTCGTCATCTTTACCCAGAAAAATAGAGGATGATGATCAGATGCTATCCTAATCAAATATAATAACAGGGATCCATTTCTGACCATACAGTTAAGTACAGCAGATAATGATATGTTAGAAAAAATATAGAAAAAGAATAGAGAAAAGCAAGAAAGGTCGGCCTAGAACCCCGTGCGGCATCGCACATCCGAGCGCCCGAATCTGAGGGATACATCCAACGGTTTGTATAGGTCTGCAAGTCAGAGTATAAAGTAACACGATATTGACAGAGGAGCAAAGTTCAAAGTAAAATATACTTTGATCTTTCTGATGTTGAGAGCAGCAAAAAAAAAAAAAAATGCAACAAAATCAAATCTAAAAATATTTTTCTAACTTCCACTTATCATTAGTAAAATTTTGGTTATAATATACAAACAGGAATAACAAAAGGTTCAAATTACAAAGGAGGTCGAAAAATGCATGCTTTAAACCTTGTTCAAAAGCTTTGATACGTTATTGATTAATTGCATCGTGAGAGATTTGAAAACAGTTTTAATAAAGTGGATACAAAATAAGGTATGCTTTGAATATAATTAGTTTTTTTTCTCTTCTTTATTGAAACAAAAGCACAGGTACACTACGAACATATACTACAAAACACTACTAAACATAAATATAGTCTCTCCCTCCGCTAGGAACTTAAGGTATATCGCCAGAGGTAAATAATATAATTAGATCTACTTCAGAACACCGAACATTTAGATCAAAGAAAGAAATTCTTAGTTGTTTAAATAGTTTAAAGGAAGCCACTCTTTGACTTTTATTTAGACAGAACCATATCGACTTTTTGTCTTATTCAGGCCCAAGAAATGAAACAACCTGCTCTGTAAAAAGAGAAACTGTAACGCTTTGCAATGATATATATATCGCTTCAGTTGTTTTGAAAACAAACTTCGCACTCAACCCCCTGCTTCTTCCATGCACAGCTAAGAGACCGTTTACATGAATTTCAGAGCGGTCTGAAATGATGGACCGTTCTGAATTTCTACCTTGTTTACATGAGATTTCAGATGGGGGGTGGTCGTTGCAATTCTACAGACCGATCCTTATAAATGCTGACAAGAGCATTTCAAAACAATAGAAACGCATGCGCAGATCTACCATTTTGATTCGATCTGTGTTTACATGTTTTTTCTAGGCCGCTCAGAAATATCAGACAGGTCTGACAACATAAGGCTGTAGACCGTAGACTGATCTGAAGAAAGTCGAACTGGCGAACTGAAATTCATGTAAATGGGCTCTTAGTTCATAGGTAGTAGAGCCGAGCTACCACAAACAATAAAAAATAAAATAAATAAACAATTTAAATATAAGAATTATAGTAATAAACTATGATATCAAGTAGGCTTCTTACCTAGGACCTTTAAACGGCTACTTTAATATCGAATCTACTTCGGGTCTATTGATTCTTTGTAGACCAAGAAGGTCCAAAAAAGTATTATATAATGACCTTTAAAAGTTTTCTTTTCAGCTTTCTCGCCATGCGGTTTAAAGAACAACCAAAGCCATTGTTCATTGCTATTGTAGTTCTAAGCATTTGTGCATCATCATTATCATTGACCATTCGACAGAACCAAATCACCGAAGACGAGCAATACGTAAACGTAGATACCGAATGCGGTCCCGTACAAGGGAAAAGGTTTACGGAAAAAGTATGGTGGCGCAACGATTCTATAGGCGTTTACGAGTTCCGTAATATACCTTACGCCCAGCCACCCGTCGGTAAACTCAGATGGCGCCCTCCGGTCCGATTGAGTGACGATCCTGCCCAATGTTGGGATGGCGTTTTAAAGTATGACAAGAAAGTTGTGGCGTGTATACAAAACCACCCTTTAACACCGCCTGTAAATACGTCTGAAGATTGTTTGGTGTTGACAGTCCGGACACCTAGCCTGGATCCGAACGCAAAACTTCCGGTCATGGTATGGATACACGGCGGAGGTATGATATGGGGCTATAACGAAATGTTTGCTTTTCACCCGGACACGGAGTTTTCCGCTTACATGAACACAGTGACCGTATCTATTAACTACCGGTTAAACGTTTTTGGATTTATGTCTTTGGAAGAGCTTTGGATTGAATCCGGACCAACTCGGTCTTATGGGAATTACGGAATCCTGGATCAAATCGAAACACTGAAGTGGGTTCAAAGCAATATCAAACAATTCGGAGGCGATCCAGACAATGTTATGATTTATGGTGAATCTGGAGGTGGCACGGCGGTTTACTGTTTGATGTGTTCACCCCTGGCAACCGACTTATTCCAAAAGGCTAGCCCGCAATCGGGCGCACCCAATATACGAACAACCCATAAAGCAGCTAACGAAAAGTATCGCGGTATTATTGATAAAGCTGACTGCCAAAGAGGGAGTCCAGACGAGATAGCTGATTGCCTACAAAATGTGGATGCTGACCGTTTTCTATCCTTATTTGAGGGCACTTGGTATACAACTTACCATTGGAAGATGTCCACAGATGAACCCTATACCGGTTATTCTCTTGAGATTCTGGATCCAGTAGTGATTACCAAATCACCTGATCAAATCCCTTTAGATCAAGAAACCAGAGTGGAGCTGATGATAGGGAGCTGCGCACAGGAAACTGGCCCCTTTCCTCATAAACCAAAACCTGATGCCAATATCACAACTTGGGATAACCTGCAATCCGAATTGGAACCCAAAATGAATACATACAAGGAAGGACGTTATCCCGATTTGCTGGACCAATATCAAAACGACATCAAAGATCCACCTCAGTCTATAACACCTAAATATGTTTACGAGGTCATGACTAGCGATGCTTTGGTCATATGCAGCACAAACTACGTTGCTGACCATCTGTCAAAAGTCAAAGGCTACACTGTGTCTCGATACGTTATGAGCCAACCGCCGACCAAAGATATCGGCCTAGGTCTGGAAACCGCATATCACGGATGGGATTCAGTGCTTTTGTTCGGATTGAAATTTTACAGGGGTAATGAGTTGCCTCAAGAAGACAAAAATTTAATGTACGCTTTCCGTGGAATGTACAAGGACTTTTTGTCATCTATGTACATGGACCAATATCGAGGCAGAACGACTGAATATTGGTCAGGCTTTTCACCATCTACGCAAGGCATGTTAGTATATCATCAACGCGAATGTCAAATGTGGAAAGAGTTGGGGATTTTGAATCACTCATGGGGAAATCTCGGCTATCCCAAAGGTGAAAACGAAAAACGCGACGACTAAACGAATTGTTGGAACAAGTGATAGCATGACATTAATTTTAAAACAAACTACAAAACTTTGCTCGTAAAAATTTAATCAAAATATTAAAAGTAACATATCTTAAAATATTATTTGGTTGTAATAGAATCAGACCTTTGAAAAGCAAAACATTTTGTGATGGGTATTGTTAATTTAGGTTATTGAAACAAAACAAACTTTTTCAGTGCAGTTCTTTTATTTCTTAGTATAAAAATTCTTACTACTGTAATTTAGTTCGTCCTCAAAACTCGGCGAGAAATATTATTAAAGAAATAACTTAATATTGAGATGATGAACTAGAAAGCCATCTTTTATTATTCGCCTTGAATTTTTAATACAACTTTTGGTATTGGCCCGATTTGGGACCAAACTATCCGTTATTTTTTAATTTAGGCACCCTACTTGATGACAGCTATTGTTTTTTTAATTCAAAGTTAGCTTGTTGTGATAAACAGATCGAAAGTGAAAGTTGCATGGTCTGAAAGTAAACAAACACTCAGACAATTTCTTCAAACTGTTAATTTTCACCCGTGTCTTTGCGTGTGTATGCTGACAAGAATATACCGATCTGTTACTAGGTTAGATGATACGTTGTTGATCAAGGACATCTATTATTGCCCGAATACACGCTTTTTATTTCATAAGAATAGTTTCTATAAGAATATCAGGGTGATATTTTGGATTTAGAACAATAGGTCTATTGTTTAGAACAATAAAAAATAAAAATAATGCTCATCTTCAACGAAAAACAGTATGCTTATAAAAAAAGCGTGTATGCTGATAGAGAGAACGGGGCACATTCAAGAATCCATAGTGTCCTCTCCCTGGACTCAGGGGAGAAAGGATTTTGGAGTTGAAGGAAGGTATGGGGTGGGAGAAATTTTTTTTGGAGCCAGGAGGGGGACAAATAAGGGGGGAAGCAATTTTAGGAATTTAGGTATGGAGGGGGGAGGGACTTTTTCTAGCAAAAAATAAGTTTTATCTATGGAAAACTGGTTTGATGAATCAACAAAATTGATAAAATCAAATGCTAAGAAGATCATCACATATTAAGGCATGTAAATGACTTTCACTTTTGTTATAATCTAATATATTTTACTTTATATTTATAGTAATGAATGTTCATGATCAGAAAGTCAACTTTTAGAAAAAGAAATTGTATTATATCATTATAGCATTTCTTTCGTGATAGTTAATAAAGAAATAGATTTTGGGCCAACCCCTCACAAAATTTACCATCTTTCTCAAACATAAAAAATATAAGATCTTGGTCAATTTCCATGTTTTTTATAGGTAAAAAGTCAAAAACGTCACCTGAGGGGTGGGGGCAAAATTTTCTTGGAGCCAGGAGGGGACAAATGAGGGGGGGAGGAAAGGACTTTTTTCATTTTAGGTATGGGGGGGGGGACAAGACCCTTAAGAACACTATGAAGAAAAAGAAAAAAAACTTACAGTGAATGATATGTAGGGTTGACTTTCCTTCCACCAGTATAGCCAACTTTGGTTCGAATTACTCCCCTCGCACAACCAAATTGTGCCTCGGGAAACCAAAATCAGGACATGGCAAAGGTCGCTTTTCTAAAAGAAATTGAAAGTCATTTAAATTTCCATACCATATATATTATATTTGGCAGGAATTTAACTTGGTGGATGACAAAAAATAAAGGAAGATAATAATTTGTTAGTCTATAGTTGAAATGTTTGAACCTTGAAATATTATATAAAAAAGCAAAAAGGGCTAAAATTTTATATGAATTATTTTGGCAGAAATTTAATTGTGAATAACGGTGGAAGTTAATTTTCGACAAAAATGCCAAATCTGCCAAAATAGCTTTATTCTAAAAAGAACCTTCAAATTTTCACCTAAGAGACAATGTTTGCAACAAAATATCACCAAGTATCTAACCCTTTTTATTCTTTGATAATCAGAAAAATGACCACATTTAAAAATCTTGTACGAAGAAGGAGTTGCATGACGTTGGAAGGGTAGTAAAAGTTATAATTGCAGAGAATTTGTGCGATTTCCATCTGGGGAATAGATTCAGTTAAAATTTTCATACTACTCCATTGGTCTATATCATGATAGAAAGATAACTGCTTACTTATATTGGAGTTTAGTGTTTCAGACCTTGTTATGTGTTAAATAATAATATATGTTAAAATGTTTTCATATTATAGCTGTTTTATAAAACTGATTTTTTTTCAAACTCCTTCAAATTTAATTGTATTTTTTATGTTAGCAATCTTGAGAGGACGATTTTTGGATATATTCTTTGACTGAATGTATGGCAGAGAAAATTTATCTCTGGTTGACCCTGTTTTGGGTATTGAAAATACCGTACAAATTGGTAAAATAACATAACATGAAAAAAGTGGGAAGGCAAAAGCCTCCTCTGTCTCACAGGTTCGGTCAGGCCTATTAATTTTAATTGTGACCACCCCTTTCTTATCCTGACCTACCTCTAATTTAAAGAAAATATTGTCTTTACTTTAAAAGCTTAATTCAGTCAGAGAATCCATCCAAAAAAGCATCCTTGTAACATTACCAAAATTAAAATTAGCGTCAACTTTTTACAAAGGAGTTTGCAAAAAAAATAGGTTTATAAAACAATACTGTCCAAACGAAAACAATAAGCGTATTGATTACTATGAAAACACTTATAAATCCCAGTGGTGCCACTATACCATAGTCTAATTCACCACTGTTGTTGAGTCTATAGTTCAAGTCAGATTTAAAAAAAATTATTCCCCAGATGGAAAGCACGCAAATTTTTGATAATTATGACTTTTACGACTCTCCCACAGACATTTTGTCTTTTGTGTCACTTGTCATTTTTCAGTTCTTTATTAAAAAAAACAAAAAAAAAAACATGAAAATTGCGCTGGATAGAATTGTTCAAATATTATTTTTCTACGACTCTTGAAAATTTCGAGTAATTTCACCAGATTTCACCAATGCTAAAAAAATTTAGAGTAATTTAAAGACTTTATGATGGAGAGTATAGACAATACACCCGCTTTTACGGGATTTTAAAGATGCAAGCGAAGACAAAAACTTGCCAATATTCCCTGACTATAATTACATAATATGAAGAAGAACTAATCTACCTACTGGTCCAATATAAAATACTTCTAAATTTGGTAAATTGTTTATTTTAGAGGCGAGTCAGGATTAGAAAGGGGTGGTCAGGATTAGCCAACCTAAACGGTATATAAAGATGGTAAATTTACTATTGGTATGTTAAAACTCTGAATACGCGATTAAAAATGCCATCTGAGGAATTCAGTCTGGTTCAACAGAAGTACAGTCCGATTCGTAAATCGTATTATCGTATTATAATGCGAGATTATGTCATCAGCGCTAAGGAAACTCTGGCGAAAGGAAAAAATTTGGCACTAAAATTGAGCTACAACAATGAAAAATGTTTGAAAACAAAAAAAAAAATTCTATTACAGAAAACATACTAGCTAAAATTTAACGAGAGATAACGTACACACAACCAGGCAGGTCGTCAATAAACCATTTATCATGTGACGCGCATAAATAATGCGACCCACAAAACGACCCAACTTTTGGAGGCAAAAAGATCACAACATTAGCTGGGGGCAAGAAGAAATTTGATTATATCAAAGTTTCTAGAATAAGATTTTGAAAGAAATTTTAGTATAATATCTGAGTTGATCTAGAAATATCATATGTAAATTTCAAAAAGATCTCAGCAATGCTTTTTGAAATATCATTGGAAAACAAGGTGCCTCCAGCTAATTTACTGAGTGTTTTGCCTCCAAAAAAACGTAGACTTTTTAGCGCATGCGCGTACGGCAGCCAAAAAACATAAACAAATAAGAGGTCTATTTGGGTACTTATTGTGACAACCAGAATTTTAAGGAAAAGAGGTAGGTAGCCAGGTAGCTAAAGCTGTAAAGTGCAAAATGTATCCTTGAGAAATGAAATGTAGTCCTCACGGTACGTACCTATGTGTAATCGATGTTCGGACACCCCAGATGGGATAGGTATGGAAGGACTCTCCGTGTCGCCCGTACATAATGCGGGCGTGTACGGGCGACACTAATAATTAGATTTGCCTTAACGCCCGTACAGCCCGTACATCTGTACGGGTTGTACGGGTGCTATGTCGATTTTGGTCGACTCACCCGTACAGCCCGTACAGATGTACGAGTTGTACGGGCGACACAGAGGGTCCTGGTATGGAAAATATACTTACTTGAATTCTTTGGGAACCATTTCTTCAGAGGGCATATTTCCAGGTACAGCACTCGATGAAAATATTGACCAAGCTCTAAATATTGTTGAGGTAAAAAATGTTCGTACTGACAAATTCGAAATCATTTAATATTTATCAGAGGCATGCAGTGTCATGCAGTCTTGTAATGATGGTGCAAAATAACTAAAAAGTTTTGCAACATTTTCCAAATTTTACTAGATTTACTAGTTCCAATACGTTATGCAACCTTTGTTTTGCTGACGATGCAATTTCATGAATTACGTCATTCCGTGTCGTCACTGTTTATTAACCGTACAATGTTGGAGTCCAGATGTATGCAAAAAGGGATAGAAAGTGACGTATTAATGGTCCTATATATTACATTCTCATATTATATTTAATATCAAGATTACAGTATAGGTCGTTATTACGATTTACTATAATCACTAATCAGGATGTCAACGAACCGTCAAGCCATCAAGCCATCAACCCGTCAACCCATCAAGCCATCAACCCATCAACCCATCAACCCATCAAGCTATCAACGAATCAAGCCATCAAGCCGTCAAGCCATCAAGCCATCAACCCGTCAACCCATCAAGCTATCAACGAATCAAGCCATCAATCCGTCAAGCCATCAAGCTATCAACAAATCAAGCCATCAACCCGTCAAGCCATCAAGCTATCAACGAATCAAGCCATCAACCCGTCAAGCCATCAAGCTATCAACGAATCAA